>CAEGAG010129720.1:0-205502 GCA_903067065.1 Brachyrhaphis terrabensis
TATATATATATATATAAATAAATAAATATCAGCTGTAACCTGTAGCTGTGAAACCCATTTATATGGAAATGAAGAACCACAAAGGAACCTAGTTAAAGGACTCTAATCTCTTGGATGACTATTGGAATTTTGTTTCTTCTCTCTTCCTCTAATTTCCCAGATGTATTGTTCTAACCAGTTTCTAATTTAAATTTTATTTTGAAGGAAAAGCAGATGTTAAACAGAGACACAGGATGTCTTCATCTTTATTTAATTGTTTTCACATATTTTAATATTTCCAAGGGCCTTTCATTGCAAATGTGTTGAAGCAGCTGATATCTGGTACATGTCTGTGTTGTAGATACTTAGAATTTTTTTTTCTATTACAAAAAAGTGAAACAATTCACCTTACAAAGTTTGAGAAATCATTTATTCATTTTTTTTGTTTGTTTTGCTCCAATCTGTGGTGATTGACTTGGTCCATAATGTAAAATTGCTTAGCTTCTTTTAAACTGACGTAATTGTCGACATGTTGCAGCAGAGGATAGGATTACAGAGTGAATGTGTTTGAAGCTGCAAGTGAGTGTGTGTGAACAGTGCTAACGTTTCAGGAGAGATCTGAGCCCGGACGTGAGGAAGCATAAACTAACCCAGGTGTAATAAAAGTGCATGTGTGGATGTGAGACTTCCTTTGAAACTCTGAGACTTTCCTTTCTCATCCCTGCCTGTTAGGTTAGGTTTAAGTCAAGGTCATTGGAAAATCTACATTTTATGCTTTTCTCCGTTTTTACTCAAAATTGAATAATGGCTGAGATTTTCTTTCCTTTATATAAGTGTTTCAGTGTGTTCACATTTAAGTAACTACCAGCTTTACACATCTGGATTCCAATAACAACATATGGAAACAAGATCAGCTTACCAGATTACACCAGGGATCAAACCCTGGCTTTGATTATCATTTTAAGCTCACCGTGTCAGGGCTGACGTTTTTAAACATCTGATCAGATGTTGAAAAGCTACTCTTTATCTGCTTTAGGTTAGTGTTGCTATCCAAATTAATATGAGAACAATACGGGATTGTAGGTAATCAGAAGGACTTAACATCACTTAGACATCGGGGGGATTTTGCTGCTTTGGTGCTTTTGGGTTTTTGGGATTAAAAGCTGACCTCTCGCTGATGGGCTGTGAGGCTCATTTGCAAGAACCTGTTTAGTCACTGGCCAGCAGAGATGATACTGCTTATCAAAGATTTGGGATGCAGTCAAATATTCCTTCAAAGTGAATTACAGGAAGATGAAAAATAGGGAGAAAGTCACAGCTTGTGCATAAAAGGCTTCATTTCGCACCAATTGATTGAAAGCAGATAAAACTTTTTTCTGAGATTGAAAAAAAGTAAAGATTTATAGAAAATATCTTGGCCCTGCACTGAAGGGAAAAGGTTTACATTTGCATAGTTTTTAATTTTATCTTTTAGTTTAGTAAGTGTACAGTTGGAAGATGAGGCATATATTATATTTGTAGTACACTTAAATTTAAAAACTGTTTTTTCCAGATCCATTCTTTCCTGGAGCTACATCACCCCCGTGCCATTCTCTCTCTCTCTCTCTTTCTCTCCTCAGCCTGCTGTCTGCTCTCTCCCCTCACACCTGTAACCTGTTAGTCAATTAGCCAGGTTTATTGTTCCAGCATTCACCCTCTCAGTATTTAATCACCTCTCTCTCATTCTTCCTTACTAGTTCCTCCTGCTAAATCCTGTTAAAGCCTGTTGCTTTCCTGGTTCCTGTGATTTTTTTTGTTTTTGTTTTTGTTTTTTGTTCTGCCCTGGCTCCCTGCGTTCTCCATAGATTTTTCTTATGATATTTTGTTGTTTTCATTCTTCATAAAATCTTCAAATTCAACTCAAAATCTCAACCTGCTGCGTTCGGTCAAACACCAATACACATCATGACAAATAAAACCCTGGATTGCTTGAGGATAAGGTGACAATATAAGCAACTAGTTCCATAAATTCCAGAAAGTCATTGCATTTCTTATGAAGTCAAATAGCCGCACCCTGTCACACGAACAACCATCACATGCAAAATGAGTCAAATGTTCTGGTTTGATCTCTTGTGTTGGGACAATAGTTTTCACAAAGAATTGAAGGTAAACAACATATTTTTTCTGGGAAATGTGAAATGCACCTTTGTTCACTTTTTGCTCAGCAGGGGATTTATTGGCCAGAGTCTTTGTCATTGATGAATCACAAGACTGACCTAAACTGAAGCAGAAGGTTGCAGGTATGATTCCAACTTCCTCTTGTCAAATGCCAAAGTGGGCAAGACACTATAGGCGCTTTTCCACTAGACTGCCTCTAACTGGTTCGGTCCTGGGTTCGGTGTTTTTATTAGCAAATGCACTCTGCCTGCGCTCAGATTTTTGTACCTATTTCGGGGGTAGTACTAGCCGGAATGACCATGATTTAGCTGTTTGCTGCTAGCAGCTTGTCGCTCTGAAGAACGGACAGCAATAGAAGAGAGAAACAATGAAGCTATGGGTTAGCCTTCTGTTGGAGCTACAGTTTTGCTAATTAACTTGTGATGTGAATTTTATTTTGCCTCTAGATTAAAAATAAATACATAAAGTTCATGAGTGGCTATTGGTTTACATTTTGACTGCATCACCTAAATCCAAATGGTTCCACGTTTTAAAAAATAAAGTGCCTGAATGTAATTACATTTATATGCATAGCGAAATAATCAGCTGTTTTAAAGAGTCTTTATCATTATGTTTGATAAAAACATAATAATAAATCCAACAATGGATTTCTGTAAGACAAAATTAAATGTCTGGATTCATTCAAGTCCATCAGAACCAGAACCTCAAGGTTGTCCATTGCTGAGTGTTGCTGCAAACAACATTGGAGAGTTAAGTTGAGCTGCTGGTGCTCATGGCCTGCCCACAATATGGAGGAACAGACCATGTAATGGAAAAGCTCACTACCCGGGGTCAAACCGAACCGCACATTGACCAGTTAGTGGGCGACTTGCCACAAACTCATGGCAAGTTGCCACCACTTATTTTCTATTTAAATTAGAAAACTTGAAGTAAGTGGTGTAAAGATTGTGGTTGAAATTAAAAATCAGACTACTTGAACAGATTTTTTTTTCCAACAATTGCAGAATGAATTTTTCTGTAAAAATGATTCCGCTTAGAAGGCATCTGAGTGACATTAATGGCATTTTCGGGCAAACTGCAAATTAGAATGTCTCTTTGAAAAGCTAAACAGTAACTCTGAAAATTCAAAAGAAAAGAAAATATGTGTACTTTGGCAATCCACATCTGGCCTTCATCAGCCACATCAGCTTAGGCCCAGCGTTTGAAAAGACAGCTGACTTCGTGGAAGAGAGCAGGAAGTGAGGGCTTATTCTTCATTCTGTGAAACATTCAGATTTGATTACCACTAAGGCATAGCAGAGCACATTGTAGCACGGGTCATCTTTGTCAGTTGCCGTTGGCTGTCTTGGTTGACAGTTTCCTTGTACTCTCTGTAGTCAGAAGGGATCATGTTTAAAAAGCGGTTCTGCATGGGAAAAAATTACTATCTGATTATTTACAGTCTATTCACAGAGTTCCTAACAGAAAAAGATGGGGAGTTTGTGCACCTGAGTTAACTGGTGACCAGAGCTATCTCTGCTAAGAAATCAAACTGAGCTAGTCTAAGCATGTGGTCTGTGACCCCACTCAGCCTAGGTCCAGATTAGCCTGGGGCCACCAGGGAGATAGCCTTTCAGAAGAGGCTCGCTAACCTCAGAGGACAATGGCCATGTTGTCTGTGACAGAAGGAACCATTTCTGCGTCAGATTAAATTTCTCACAAAGGAAAAGAATTTAAAAAATTCCTCCTCTATTTAATTTCATGTCAAGCTGGTTGAGTCTTTAAGGTTTTGGCAGCTTAATAGTTACTGAATCCATACCAAACATTTTACAACCTAACACTGTTAACGTCTTACCACTGATTTATTATATCCAGCAGTGGTTTTGTAAACTGCAGATCTCAGTAGTTTCCTGTTGTTTAGAAATTTATGATTTCATATCTTTTTATAGGCTTCACCAATCCTCATGTGTGTTTGTCATGTTCTTCCTCTGCAGCTTTGTCTGTTTCTGTTACATGATTTGATTCTCAGCACATCTGTGTTTACAGCTGTGAGAAGATGATCGAGGAATATTTTCTGTCTTGTTATTGTTTGTTGATAGAGAGTTTAGTGTGTGTGTGTTGTGTGGCCTTGTATTTGAGACAATGTAAGGACCATTTTTCCAACAAATACTAAGTTGTGAGGACCGACTGCTCCTTATGTGGCACAAAGCCCAGGCCTCATAAAGAGAAGTACTGTTTTTGGTTCAGGGGTTAGGTTTAGGACGAAGGTATGAATTGAGTTTAGGTTAGATTTAGGTTAAAGGTCATGGTTACGCTATATAAGTGAATGAAAAATGAACAGCAGTTCATGCAAAGTCTCTCGGAAGATAAAAAGACATACGATATTTGTCGGTGTACGCTACATATAGAGGACCACTTTCATAATATAGACGAACAAAGGAAAGTCATTTGTGGAAAGTAAGGTCCTTTTCCCACCCCTCACTTTTTTTTTTTTAAGTTCTGTGGCATTCTGCTGCCTAACCCAGAAAGTCCAGGTTAGACATGAATACAGTTTCTAGAATTAATGGAAGTCAATACAAAGTCCTCAGTTTTTATAGAAGAACAGGGGTGTGCGTGTGTGTGTGTTACATGCACATGCGTGTGTGTGTGTGTGTCTGTGGTTTGTGCAAAGTAGATGTACTGATCAGTCTATCTCAACACCAAAAAATCTTCTTAGTTGATTTTTATTGCAATGATGGAATAATTAGAATATACCATGCAATTATGTGTAAAGGTTATCTGCCTCATTAAAATAATTATGTGTTTTTTTCTTAAATTTTATAGGTTCATTGTGTGATTTTATCTTGATGACCTTGTACAGCCTAATGGCAATAATTATCCCAGGTTTCTGTTAACATAAAACATCTGAACTGACATCCTGCCTTATCCTCTATAATTTTTTTAATCTGAAATCTTTCAATAACACTTCCTGAAATTATTTAGCATTTGGAATATTTGTCCTATTGTTCAGATGTGCCACAGGTACAAGTATTTTTTAAGTTAATAAGGTGGTTTCATTTCAAGGTTTACAGCTGTTTTTTGTTGTTTTGCACCAAGTTAGCTTTTTTTCCCCTATTTATATTAGAAATGGAAATTATCAAAAACTGTAAAAACAGCATAATACTAATTTCTAATGGTTGAGGATTTACATCACAGAGATTTGCATTCTTCAACAATAAGACTTTGTAATATAGTCTGCTGTTCTTTATTAGGCTTTATTTCACTGGGCTGGCTCAGTGCCCTCCACTGATGTTTCATGGCGTTGATTAATTGCCTCTGTACAGCAGTTGTGTGCAACAGGGTGACACACAGAAAGTGGAAAGCACTGTTTAACAAAAGAGCCTGCTGCGACACTCACTAAGATTTTTTTCCATTGGCTTTTGGCTGTCATCCACTTGGAATGTTCCCCTTTAATTCTCCACTTATTGGTTAAGTGTGGCCTTTGTTCAGTGACATTTCTCCACCCATTTACAGATGTTTGTCTTTAAATTTTTAACAGTTGAATGTGTCATCAATGTTCCCCAATTGACTTGTAACTTAGAACCCAAAGCAGTAAAAGTTAATTTTATGTAATTGGAACAGAAAAAAAAAAAAAAGACAAATACCATAATTGGTTCAAGAATCGTCCCTGAAAGTCCAATAAGGTTGAGGCAGGATACATTGTCCTCAGCCCGTAGAAATGTTACCCATAAATTGAATGGTTGATGCCTATTATACTAATGCCACAAAACACTAATGATTCTCACACCTCTATTCCCCACTAACTACCATATAGAAAAGTTCACACACACTCTAAAACACAAGTGTCAAAGTCAAGTCCTCAAGGGCCAGTAGCCTGCAGTTTTTAGATGTGCCACAGGTACAAAAGCCTGGAATGAAATGGTTTAATTACCTCCTCCTTGTGTAGATAAGATGTCCAGAGCCTTGCTAATGACCTAATTATTCTATTCAGGTGTGGTGCAGCAGAGGCACATCTAAAAGTTGCAGGACACCAGCCCTTGAGGACTGGAGTTTGACACCCCTGCTCTAAAAGGATCAAGTGACCCTCTACCTTGTGAAACTTAGTTTGTGATCAAACCTTTCCTCTGCTAAGCAAAGAACAGGTGGAGGTTCCCCTGAAGTAGTTTTCTTATTTGTCTAGTTTCACCTACAAATACTTTAATCAGATTAAATTAATAAAAGAAAATACTGGAAATCTAGAACCAACAAAAATGAAAGTAGATTAAAATAACACTATAGTGAGTATTTGCACATTTTAGATTGTAAACACTTTTTTGGTCCTAGATCCAGGTTGGCATTTAATTGGAAATGACATTATGAGTTATTCTTTGTTTTTCTGATTTTACTTCTCCAAAAAATTATATAAATTATTCATTTTAAATCACAGTACAGATTTTTTTTGTTTCTTTAATAACCATCAGTTGATGTTTGATTTGTCAAACAACTTTTAAATAAATCTCTACTTTATGCAAAAGTAAAGATTTCATAATCTCTACTTTTGCATAAATTTGACTCATTTGGTCTAAAATATTTTATGTTTTTTAGAAACAAAGTGTGATTTTATATCATGTAATTGCTTGGCGGACATTACCCTGCTGGTAATCTGCGGCAGGACATTCCTGTGATCATGAATTCACTATAGGACATGTTAGGCATGACCATGAGCCTTTAATTGTGTTATGCTGTTCTGGATTTTATTTGTCTCCTTAATTCTATGTTGACACTTTCTTCTGAGATGTGGCTTTTGTGGTCTTTTTCAGTCATGCAGTGGCTCCCTCTCTCGCATGACCTCAGATTTTCAGCAGACACTTTCTCTCCTCACTAACACTGCACACTGACAGGCCCATAATTAAAACCAGAGAATACATAGGATTCCCCGCTGAATCACTGAAAAGGCAGTAAAAACCAATGAAATCACTCCACAATCAACTTTGTCAAAAAACAAATTGTAGCATTTTCTGTGCAATCTCTGAATCCAAACAATTACTTCATTGTGCACAAGGATTTCTAAGCAGATTTCAATTGACACAAAGGAAAATAAGACATTCATACCTGTGCAGCAGGATTTTTGTAGAGTACAACTAATGCTAGTTTTACAATCTAATTTTTATTTTTTTCCACACAGAAGCAAATCAATGTCTATAATTTGTTACCTGATTACATTAATCTAAGCTAAATTAGGCCTACTTAAGGCATGGAAACCAAACACGCAAGTTGAATCCCAAATATTTAGCAGTCTGGACACCAGATGTGTCCAGTAAGTATCACATCATTTCCATCAGAGCAGCCTGAATATGCTCTCAAGAAGTTGAACAGTAGATGTATTACGTATGACGACTCTGAGTGCCTGATAAAGGAATGTGCAGCTTCCCAGTGGCAGCAAATTAGGCAAGTTAATTATGCGTACATGTTCCATGTACTGTGATTTGCAAAACTATATAAACATTAGAATTTCTTGTCACATAGCAACAACAACAAACTTCAGTGTGTGGATTTAATGTGATTGTCTAACAGAAAGTAGTGATACTGTGAAGTGGAAAGTAAATGAACCATTCAATTTGATTTAAAAAATGTATATATACACCAAAATATAAAAAATTGCGAGGATCATTTAGATTTGGACAATATTTTGTGTGAATCCTCTTTACAATCTGCAGCTTTTTGTTTGCAGAATAGCTCTTGTTCAGCCAGAGCATCAAGTCAAGTCACAGATTCTAAGTTTGCTTTAGGTTTAGATTTTGACCGCGCCATTGTAGCATTTGGACATGCTTTGATTAAATACCACTCCATCGTAGCTCCAGCTTAATGTTTGGGGTTGTTATTCTGCAAGAAGGTGAATCTCAACATCAGTTCCAAGTTTTTTAATCTCTAAAATGTTTTCTTCCAGGATTGCCTTTCATTTATCTTCATCAACTCTGATTAGGTTCAGTGTCCCTAATAAAGAAAAGCATTCCAACACTGTGCTGCCATCAATTTCTCTCACCATAAGAAGAGTGTATTCATGAATAATGAACACATCTTCACTTTTTATGCTGAATAGAAATGAGTGCCACACTTTTAAAATGTATGTTTTAAATCAAAATTGAAACTCTTTAGCTTTTTTCTCCCACTTTACAGCAATGTGCAAAATGATGCATAATTGTGAAACCAGTATTTTCATGCATCAAGCCCATGAAAATATTTTCAAGACAGAATAGATGTTATGCAAGTTGTAAGACTTCTACAACTATCTTAAACACACATCTTTTTCTATAAAAAAATATACTCTTAGGCTACTCCAAAAAAACCAAAAAAATAAATAAAAAATTGTTTTGCAAATATGCAATCTCAGGATTGGAGGATTGATGGGGCGGTGCATGGGGGTGTGGGATAAGAGGGCAACCTTACACATCAACAAGTTAAGAAACACAGTTTATAAGATTTTAATATAATTTTCAATCAGTCTGATGTTTAAGTCCAGCTTTTCTGCAGCTGATTGAAACAAGATGGTTTAACATACTGCACTGGGGAGTCCACAGTGCCAGTGATATAAACCGAGCAAAAATCCATCTACTGCCCTCTGGTGGATTCTTACTGACACTGTTTCTGTTCATATTGATGCGCAGAGATTTACAAAAGCATGAATTTATTAAAATACCTGATTTCTAACATAATAAAACAGCAAGCAAGCAAAATAAACAATCCCTCTTTTATAAATTAAAGAAAGCATTTAGCTTTTATTTTGATGATAACTAAAATACCTGACAGCTATATTTTGTGCTATATAAGTCCATGTTGAAATATTTTTACTCTAATTAATGTGCAAAATCTTCGTCCTTCTTGTACCACTGAAAGGATATTTCTAACGTATCACACCCTGTTTTTTGATGCCTGTATCCCCAGAGGAGCAGCAGCAGGGCAGGTACGCCTGTCCAACTGCTCATTAGAAGAAAGGGCAAATTAGTTCTCCCAGGGATCTCTGCACTGTGCAAACACAACAACAACAACAACAGATGCACAGGTCGGCTACAGGAAAACTCACAGTTATTTGTTAATTAAGCTATCTCAGTACATTGCCCAGATCAGATCGTGAGGCAGGCGGCAGACAAAATGGCAGCAGCAGCCGAAGCAGCAGAGCAGACAGAGTAAAAGCCCCGAAGGCTCCAGAGACTTCATCTTCATGACAGTTTAAGACTGGAATACTGGAGAATGTTAGTGACAAGAAAAAAAGTGTAGGTCTGCATCAGATTGTCACAGTTATGACTGGAAAAAGCCAACGGCTTTGCAGACTAGATAGTCTTGGATAGTTTTTAGACTATAGACAGGGAGGCTGTAGAGAGCACCAGATCACTAGAAGACTACAAGATGTTTTATCCTGTTGTATCAGCTGTAATATGCAGCACTGAAGCTATCAGTACCAACATTTTAAAATGAAATGGTTGTAATTTTATTGTTGTACCGTTTACGGTCCCAGTGACCTCTTGAGACTCGAGCTTCGATCGATTTTTCAATTTTTCTGCTGTGTTGCCTCTGTGAAGCTCAGTGGGGCAACTAGGATTATAATAATGTTGGTCTAGAGACACACAAATACCAACCTTGAAAACAATTTCCTGTAGTCCAAAGAGGGCAACCTGTCATAAATTTGGATCAAGTCAGAGCAGAGAATATTTCCACAAACTCTTTTTGTAACGTGCTTTTTATCATTTGAATGCTTCTCAATATTCTGCACATTATTTATATGTTTTATTTTACCAAAACACCCATTTGCAGCTGATGCATTTTGCCCAGACTTGTTTGCAAATTAAAACAAGAAAGCCTCTGATGCTGCTTCTCTTGACCCGCCGCTTCTCTATGTTTTATCAAGACTGGTGAGATCAAAGGCAGACTTGTCGCCATGCATTGTGTCCATCGCTTTCTGATAACATCATCAAACCAAGTCTTTTGGTTTGATTTGTAATCTATGCAGACTCAGGTTTGGTGTCTAAATCAATGGAGCCAAGTAATGAGCAGTTTTCTTTTGAAGGGATTTTCATCACAGAAAATTGCCTTCAACCCTCCTGGGGAACCTCAGAAGAAGAGAAAAAGATGCACTGACGTGTTAGCAAAGCGATTTGCTTTCTGGATCAGGTGTTGGTAGTAAACATCGGCGGCTGTTCCTGTGTTGCTACACATACAACTGAAGCACATATAGAGCAGAAATAACACCGTACATTAATAAATATTAAAACTACATAAAGATGAACCTCAAGAAAAACAATTTATTTTCAGGCATCGAAGTTTGTTGTTAAGATGAATAAGCTTTAAGATTTAAAGTGAGAAAATAAACACAATTGCAGGTTTGCTTTTAGGTTTATCCGCACATTAATTATATTATCACACCCCAGTTCTCTTCATCTGTCTATTTTAGAATATCTAGCCAGCTAGGAGCAGAGGTTTTCCTTCTGACTGGTCAGAATATTTATATCTCTGCCCCATCTGTGCACAGATTGTTCTGCTTTTCATAAATCATTGAGCTAAGGCAATTGCACCGACAGGAAGGATTGAGACCTCCCTCTGGTGTGGAATGAACTGTGTCCAATATCTCCTACTTGTTTGTTTAGTGAGATGTGCGGAGGGAACAAATGTGAGCGGAATCAAACGTGACACATTTAAAGTCGGAGCGGATGTTTTGGTGTAAATGTGTCACTTTAAGCCGTCTTCACCCAGTGCATGAATTACTGTATCTGTACCAGAGTGCTCCACTGACTCGTCTCTCTCCTGTAAATGAATCTATTATTGCCTGACACAGGCAAACACACTCAATGTTTGCTCAAGATAACAAACATTGTCAGTGTTAAACTTGTATCCATCCATTTATGTGTGTCTGAGTGATCGGTTCACTAAATCCATCTGATAGATAAATGTTGATTCTAGATGTTTTGTCTCAAAAAAAAAATCTTATTTTTGGTTGTAATTTTAGAAAATTTGAACAATACTTTAATAAAGTAGATATTTAATCCAAGATTTTTTTAAATGAAATTTAATTATTATCTTTGCTATAACACTAAATTGAATTTAAGCATACAATTAAATGTTCAGCATCCAATTGGCAAAAGACTATTTTTAGGGTTCAAAAGGAACCATTAAAACTCTCTAAGTGTAAAAACTCTCTTCGACGGGAGAGTGAGCGTCATTATGGAGTCTCAGGAAGGTTGGACCATGTGGTTTAGGAGCAGTATAAAGGCTCAGTGGGAAGCTACCTCAATGTCATGTTTGACGTGTTCCCTCCTGCACTATGTAGATAAGCAGATGGGATTGTTTTCTTTTAAAGGGCGGCACTGCTTTACTTGGTGATTAAGGTGAGACTGAAGGCAGCTTCCTTTTTATGTTTTACATCTGTTATGATGATTTAGGGGTTACTTCTCTGTCCATCACTGCTATCTTTCTGTCACAATCTCCATAATGCAGACTATTACAGATATGAACTCACCCACCCACTCTGACACATCCTGTTATATTTCTACCGCTTACTGACAAGACATCCTATGTTATATTGTGACATGGTATTTTTATAAAATAAAGTGTGACACATTCATCTATCTTTTCCTACAGGTGTTTAATTGTACTCGGCGCTGTGCGTCTGTGTGAGATTATTTTGCAATATCTACCTAAACTATCACACTAATAATCCAGAAAAAATTTACTAACACAGAATATAATGTAGTGAACAGAAACACCTGGATTTGACCTTTAGCACATAAATTATGTAGCCATTTCATCCAACTTGAAAATACTGTTCTGGTACCCTTATTATAAGCCAGAACAGTCTCTTCTTCCACACTAGTTCAGAAGTAGTCTGATTGCCTCTGAATATGCATAAAAATATATTTTTAATTAAAAAAGTCAAAGAGACCTGAAAAACTAAACTCTAATGATTTGTGCTAACTTTAAACAATGATTTATAGGTTCAACTCTAAAACATAGGCCTGTCTTTTGTAAGATTGTTTACATTGCATTAGATTAACTAGAAATTAATTACTTTATTTGAAACAACAGTTTTCTGTCAAAAGGGTTACCATGTTGAAAAAATATGATAGAAAATGAATCATAAGCAAACTGTAAGTCTTTACCTCTCCTAGGAAGCAGTCCTCACAGGAGTTTTCATCTGATGCTTTTCTAACTTCTTCCAGTAGTCACCTGTTAACCTGCGCTAATGCCTGCTTCAATGCAAACAGCAAAAAGAAGTGAAGATGTAGTTTCTGTTGTTTGTGTGTTTGTGTGTGGCAAACCTTTTGAGAGAGCCAGTAAACAGACTTATACAAGATTTACGGCAACGCGCCAACTGGTAGAATTGATTTTACTGGTCAGAAATAGCGTAATGCTCACTGCACTGCTTTGCTCGTCCCCAGCTCCAGATGTATATGTCTCGTTCAAAGCTAAAAACAGAGTTTTCTGTTAATGTGTTCATATTGCACGAACCCCAGTGGGAGACAAACAGAGCTTTCACACCGATCCATCTGTTATTTTACACCAAGGAGAGCTCGCTCTTCAAAGGCGTGACTTGTCTAATGAGGACTCATGCTTTGAAGTCTGCGCTCATACAGCTTTCTGCTTTGTTTGCTTTTGTTTGGGTCTCAGAAAAGATGAATTGCTTGTCCATTAGCATTAAAAATAAATCAAGGGGAACCTTATCTCTGTGTTGGATGATTGGATATGATTGTAATGGATTTTTAATTTTTTTAGGGCAGTAAATTACATGGTGTGATTCACAGAGAATATCAGCCTCTGTATATTGATGAAAATGAGATAAAAGGCACTTTAGTAATGACACATATCAGATATGGGATGACTGGTTTGTTTTTCTTCTTGTGAAAAACATTGTAAACACACCACTGTTGTCAAGCAGATAACATAATATCTTAAATATCCTAAAAACATGATGTACTTTTTTAAAATTTTCTTGTACTGTGGCACTGTTTTATAATCGTTTCGGTCTATGAGTGGACACTGGATGTGTTTTTCATTGGGTATTTTCCCACAGCTGTGCCCAGTCTCTGTCATCTTTACTGACCTGAATCATTACCCCAGTTAGCCTGTCACAGTGTTATCGGTAAATATATGAATGCAAACCAATGCCAGGCAATGAAACACAGAACCACGTGAGAATGCTGTCACTGCTGTCCTTGATTTGTTGCAGAAGTTTTCATGCTGGTGTGTAGGGGTGTGTGCGGCTGGGTGTGTGTGAGAGGGATGGGGGGTGGGGGGGGGCTTCTGTATGTGCATGCAGGCATGTATATATGTTTAAAAATTCCAGCAATGGATTGTATAACTAAACAACCAGAGTGATGGTTTCATTTATGAAACAAGACCCAATGTGAGAAAGTAATTGCTCCCTGAATCTTTGGTGGCAAAACTGGTCAGAAACAGTTTAATGCTGTATAATGGGGACTGCTGGATGACACACCTTAAGGCAATTTAGAGTGACATCTATGGAAGGAAGCCAGAGTGTCTGAAAGGTAGTAAAAAAGGTACAAAACTCATACAAAAAAAGTAATTAAATCCAGAACACTTGGCTGTGAGGCAAACCAAAAATTTCCAGGAAACAAAAAAGTAAGTTCAGTTTTTTTAATGACTCCCAGGTGTAACTTTTCCTTTTGGATGTTCATGGTTATGTTACTTTAATTTCAATCTCCCGATAAGAAAAAGTTTAACATGTCTTAAACCTGTTTCAATGTTTCTTTTTATTGCAGCTAAGAGCTCTAACTAATGATGAATAAAAGAAATGTACGCCCTTCATATTTCTGATATTCTTCCAAGTCAGCAGTGATGGATGTTAGAGGAACATTTTTGATCAAGCGAAAGACCAAACCAACACTGAGCCACTTCAATACTCCTCCATTTCACCAGAGAACTGTGGATGTTCTATGCTGTGTATTTGTGTCTTTTCTTTGATTAACTGGTTGATATAATATCCAGATAATTAGATGGTTAAGTTCCCAAATTATCACACCACTCATATGGGATGACTGTTTTGTCATTCCATATGACAAAAGTTAAAAGTGAAGTTAAAAATCACAATGAAAATGAATTTTTGTGGTGTGAGAAAACTGATGGAACTATAGTGATATACAATATCTAAGTTTTGTGAAGAATATGGTACCAATTTATTAGACAAGCCATCCAATAAAATGTTCAAGCAGTATTTTCAAATATTTGTAGAAATTGATATTTTTTGTTAAATTCATAGAATGAAACACTAACTGATGCTTAGGATAGAATGAGGAAAGTTAGATGGATGGATAGAATTGTTTTAGTACTAAATTAGATCTTCTAATTTAGTACTCCTGTTGTTTGCATTCCCCTTTTCAATCAATCAATCAATCAATCAATCAATCAATCAATCAATGAAATTTTATTTGTATAGCATCTTTCAGTAAGAAGGCATTTGAAAGTGGTTATCTTACTGACAGTTTGTTGTAAAACATGAAAGTGAATAAAAACAATGTTCACAGAAGTAGTGCACATTGATGTATGCTCTATGAATCTATGATTCAGTTGTCAATCTGTGTAACAGTTAGTTTCTGTGAATGTCAGGAGGTGATAAAATGTCCGTTAGTAAATGCCCTTTTCCCTGGGAGAAATAAAATGTATCCATCCCCTCTCTCAGGTTGGAATAATTGATGTTTCTGTCGATGTCTTGATTCAGAGGCAGTAAATCAAGCAGCAGGAAAATAATAAGAGTCTCGTCTTCTGGGGTCTCTGAACGAGTATTTGATTGGAAAACATTTATTGCAGACAGTTCATCCACATTAATGAAGGGGAGGTTATTTGTGTTTAACTTAGATATGGTGACAAATCTGTTGTTGCTTTCCTGTATTTCTTCTGAGTGACCTACTTAAGTGAGAAAACATATAGGGGTGCTGTTATTTCCCACAGCAAATGCTCAAACCAAGAAAGTAGTCATACTTTGCATATCTTCTTACCTTTGCACGTGAAAACGCCTTACTTTATGCATGTATATTTACTGTTCCTGTATGTAAATTACATGTTGAAGCATTCTTAATCCATATGTGTTCAGCTGCTAACAGTGAGATTTAATCTCAGTTTTTCTCAGTAATGTACAGGGTGACTAAATTCCCATTGCATCACAGAAAAGTAGGAATCCCCTCTTTTTTTTTTTTACAGGAGTTGCCATGGTTACTACAAGGCATGTCTAAATACCGTCAAAGCAACGTCACCATCTGTCTGCTTACTGAAATTAGTTGGACTTGACTATATGCTGTGTACAGCGCATAGTCAAGTACTGCAGGGTGTACTGGTGTTAAGATATTAACATAGCAAATTCTAACAAAGATGGTTTCAAAGAACTAGGTAAAATTTGTGTAATCTACAACACATTAATTAAAAAATTGTGAAAGAAGTGACAAAAAATCTCTACAAATGTAAATGTATAATGACATGCTTTCTTCTTTTACACTGTTTTATCTTTCCCTCTAGTATCAATTGTTATGTTGAAGGTAAGACTGCAGACTGTTCAAATAACATTTAAAAATATAGAGGCCATGCTTAATTACTTTTCAAGACTATAATGACTTTAACATTTAGATTTATGTATAGCTCTAAATCTAAACGTCTAAACTTTGTGTGTCTAGATCACAAAGTTCCATTTGTCTAAGATGCTTAGAACCTTTGTAATATATATAATTAATTATTTAGATTAATTAATTTAATTTTAAAGTTTAATGGAATCAGCTTTGAGAAATATGCTAAATCAGCTTTAATGAGATGCATTGTGTAGATTCAAATAATGTCATTATTAATAACCATAGCTAAGCAAATCCTGGTGCATTTGCTTCACAGCTAAGCATGTGAGTTTCCAGAAATAGTCGTTGTACCTCTAAGGGATTACACTGTTCTAACAAATGTAATTTCTTTTTACATTTAGTTTAGACACAAGTTAAAAAAGCATATGTCTGGTGTTGTTTTGCTGTGATTTGGTATTTCAACCAATATCTCACTTGTCTGGATGCTGGTGACTTCTGCTGCTGTGTGCCGCATTCTCACATGAGCCTTTCTGCCATCGCTTGCTGTGATTTGGCAGCCGCACATACAGAAGCAGTCAAGAGTTACATTCGTCAGCCCATCTGCTCCTTGCAAACTGTGGCTCACACTTCAAAGACGTCTCTCACACTGGCGTCTGCATGGAGGTGCAAGTTTGATAATTTGCAGAAGAAATTAAGTCAGCAAGATGTTTTATGTAAAAGGTCATAAAAATGGTAACTAATGAAAATTAAAAAAGTTTTTATCATAGCTCAGCTGACATTTTTATCAAATGTGAAGTGATATTTTGTCCTTATGGGGAATGCATTGTTTTGACAGTTATCTGTATCATATTCCATTCACATGCAAGTGTTTGCTTCTTTTAAGTTGTATATATGTATTTTAAATTGTTAGTTGTTAACACAAGACATGTGACATAGGTATGGACAGAAGAGCTGGAGGTAAAAATTTCTAGAAGGCTGGACTTTTCTCTTCATTTTGCTTGTGCCATTGTAGAACTGTGAAAAAGACAGATGTTTAATTCATAATTACTGAAAGTTCTTACTAATAGTGGCATAAAATATGGTGTTTTGTGATGTAAAAGAGCATAATAATTTATGTCAATATGTTTTCCACATGTTATAAGACTTATCTTGTGCAGTGCAATTTAAAACCAAACAAATCTGTTAAAAAAATATATAAAAATCACACCAAAGAAAATGCAATAATCTGGTTTAATGAGGGTTCACATCCCTATGTTGAAACATTTGATTCATTCCCGGCATCGTCCGACATTTTAATTAAAACAGGTTTTCAAACTATCAGATCACAATATGGTATTTTTACTGTTTGTTGATTTGGACATATGCTTAGATTCCCAATGAAGATAAATGTCTACATTTTGGGTAGACATTTACTGGCATTTGTCACTATTCATATCTTTATTCCTCTTGACTTTAACCCTAGTTCCACCACCACACCATACTTTCATTGAAGGCATGATGTTTTATTATGTGGTGATAATGAAACACCATACATATCAATTACCCAACAGCAAGATACAACTTGAAGTTAAAAATATGTCTAGTTTTCAAAAAATGACTTGAGAAAATAACTGTCTCTCTCAAGGCTATCAAGAACACTGGAGAATCTTGCCACATGCAAAACACATTCACAACCAACTTAGCAGAAATTCTCGCAGCTCTTTCATTGTTGATGTCGACTTCCCATACCAGTTTCAGTTTCAGTCTCACATTTTCATCATTTTTATGGAAATCTGTAGTTTTTTCCCCTGTTTTCTTAATTATTTCCAGTTATAGGTGATTACCTTCATTGGACCATGGTGTACATACATTTCAGTTGTTTTGTGGTCTTCTCCTGACTGATACCTTTTTACAAAGAGATCCTTCTGATCCTTTGTAATTGGCTTGCTAGGAGACATCTGAACAATATCTCAGGTTTCAAGTGTGTTTCAACAAAGCATTTATTTTTAATTGCATGTCACATTATATATGGACAAAAAAATAAACTGATTTATCAAAGCCTCCTTTTTTGTAGCTCAGAAAAATCTTACTAACAACAACACTGTGCACATGTTTGACAGCCACAGTACCTGTGATCTGTGAGTAGCTGTGGGAAAAATAAACCTCTAATGCAAGGCTGAATGAATGGTGTCCTTGTACAAATCTCCACCAATACCTGGGTATGACAGCATGTCATGCCAAGGCCAGGGATTGTGTTCTCTTCAGGGAACTCTAATCTAGAACCCTGGACCTATTCACCAACATATGGGCTCCTTCATGCTTATGATCTTCACATTTCATTGCAAAGATGCTGTATGGAATTGTAACAGCACATTGATCATGTCTCGTGACACATCTAGTGCAATAATTCTTTATACTTGTATGACATTCTGCTCCAGTCTGGATGGCATGTGTGGTTTTTTTTGCTAAGAACTCTGAATCCAGTGTAAACATTGAGTTGCATCTTGATAAAAATTCATATTTGACACTGTCAATGTTAAAGGTCACATCATGCTAATCAGAGTTACTTATTATTCGGCATGCAAGGGATTTAAATTCAGTGCAAACATTTCACTTGCATGGGATGAAGACGCAGACTTAAATACCTGGTGTAAAATGCATTTCAGAGGTTTTGAAAAGCAGAGTTATATTTCCTTGCTGTCTTTTATAAAAGTCAAACTTATTTCATTCATCACTTTCACAGCAGCTTCTTGCCTTTCCTTGGTGATAAGACAAGCAAACAGCATGTCAGATCTAAAATCTTAGCCTCAGTACACGGAACATTTCTACCATTTATCACAATGAGCTATTTTATAACATGTTCTTTCACCAAAACAAATTCAGCCAGTCTGACATCAAATTAAAAATGTTTCGGATAATTTACTTAAAATGTCTCTTTTCCTTCAGTGTTCATTTAGCAACTTGAATCATTATCATTAAGTTTTAAGTTCAGTGTGCTTAATATAACTTTTTTAATGTAAGGGATAGTTCAGTTTTGTGGGGATTTTATATTTATTTCTTTATTTGGTATATATGTTCAGTGATAATGATTCCATCTGTAATTTGTGATCCATGTTTCTCCATCTGGTGTAGATTTCTGAAATAACATAAAAAATATATTTTAAGAATTAGATACAATTCTATTTTGGTCTCAGAATAAGTGCTGAGACCAAAAACTTGATGCAGGCTCAAGTTTTGCATTGTTTACTTATAATGATGTATTTCTTTTTCAGCAGCCAAAATCTTTTAAAGCAATAAAAAAAAATACCAATATTACGCAACACACATTTTTACAATAAATCATATGTAATGGTTGTAATTTTAGTGAGGAAAGAATGTTGGAGAAATAACCTATCATGTAACATTTACTGATTATAACATAAAGTTTTTAAATGCTTTAAATTACAATTTCTTTCTGGTGCAGAGATGAGAGTTTAAAACGTTCCTTCAATCCCACTTTTTAAAAGGTGGATCTGGGCAAAGAAGTGTTGCTGCATTATTTATAAGCTTGTCTTTCCTTTTGACCACTGACAGCGGTGAGAATGGACAGTGTGAGAGTGTAATGATTCTGCATTGGCAGGAAACACAGCCAATGCTCAGCTGATCGATAGGTGCTGGTTTTTCTATCCAGCTTTATTGATCCACCAGCATTTGCCTGTAAGCCAGACCCAGAAGTCAGAAAAGAAATAAACAAAACCAACCAAAAAAAACAGTGGCTCATTAGTTAGAGAAGGCCAGGCTCTGTCACTGCAGATGGAAACCCTCCTCCTTTTCTTTGAGACAATCTATAGGGCTGTGAAATGAAACTTACAGTTCAGATCATTTGAAGGGGATTATTTTTTCCAAAGACCTCACCCCTTTCAGACCAGAGACACAATGCCATTTGTAATGTTAGTAAAAATTATTAGGTCATTCTTTAACTTCCCAGACTGATAAAAAGTCAATCTTTTGCAGCATTTGGCTCCAGAGGTTTGGACAAGTATTTGACCTGTTTTATCTACTGTTGAATAATCTGCAAAGTGATGAGAAAACAGAATAAATGATCTTGTGTAATCGAAATGCTAGTAAGAATTAACAAATGCATGTGAGACTAGACATAACTATGTGTCCACAAGGTCAGAAGGTTCAATGACATTTTTTTCGTGTTATCCTTTTTTGTTTATTCTTTTAGTCTTATTTATTTTATATAAGAAACATTAAGGAGATTATTGTTGCTTGTTTTTATTGACCTGTCATTTTCAGGTTCATCTTACAGAGAAATCAAAACACAATTTTCTCCAAATATCTTTTCAGACATTCAGATTGGATTCTTCCTACAGGTTAAAGCACACTTCTTATATGATATAAGGTCGTTTGAAACTAAGTAATCTCAACTATTATGTTTAAAAAGTGAATTCAGCTAAAGAACATGAGAATAAAAGAGAAAGAGTGCACAGCCAGACACACTTAAATGTGAGTTGTTATAAAATAAAAGTGTCTACCTTGTCCAAGGTCTTTGCTTTAATATCTGCTCTTTCTTGTTGAGCCAATTCTTCTGCTTTTGATTAGAGACCTTGGAGCCAAAACACACAAACACAAATACACATAGACACACACTCACAAATCATCTTTTTATTCTTGATGTGTAACATGTTCATGTCTCAGCAAGAACGTGAAAAATTGTTTCCAGTCTTCTTACTGCTGCACGAGTTGGTCTGGACATTATATAACTTCTTCAATTGAACTCCTTTTCTTTTTACAAAACACTTGATGTTTTGTTGCCATGGTGATGAGAGCCCAGACAAAACTTTCCATGCGCACTGATTTGCAACCACGCAGAGGTTGTTTGTAGCGGCACTACTCCCTCACTGCAAGTGTTATTTCTAAATAACTGAATTTGATTTGTTTGCCATCATTACTCAGCTGTGAGTGAATTTGTCTTGACGGGGATCACATTAATCATCACCAAATCCTTGGGAAACAAATTCAACAACTTTAATCTACACTATTCTTATCTATATGTGACTTGCAAACAGTTTATTTCTGCCTAAAGAAGATTCTTTGTAAATCTGGAGATTTACAAAGAAATCTCCAGATTCAGGCACAATCTGCTGTATCTATCAACAGCAGACTGTGCCTCAATAACAGGCACAGTCTGCTGGGTTTGATGACAATGTTGACTTAAATCAATAAGTTAAGAAACAGGGAGCATGATGGATAATTATGCAGAAAGAAAATAAATTGTTACTACAAGCTACAATGAATCAGTTTGTAAAGAAAGGTGATATAATTAATTTCTTTCTACAAACTATGCCTGCAGTGTTTCATTTGTATTACAAAAGACTTTGCAGGAAAATTCATTTGGTTTGCAATTTTATTTTTTTTATTACACAGGAAACCTGTAAACTTTCCAAAAAGGATTGAACTTTTTTATTACAGTAGTAATAAAGTTTGTACTTCAATGTATTTATGATAATGGAAAATAATACCAGCTTTACTCTGTTACCTAATTCAACTGTTTGGGGGGACTGCATCAAGATTCTGTGGTACAAAATGCCCTTTTAGATGTTGCAGTATCATTAATGAAGATGCATTGGAAAGAGGCAGAGTTTAGATCTGCGTGGCTAATAGCAAAAGACCTAGAAGACCTAACTGAGCACAGAAAGGTCACCTCACTGTCGGGTCGCAGTGCTGAGACAAGACAGAGACAAAACTGGAGTGCAAACATTTTTTATCATGAAGAGAGATGGAGGGGGAATCACTATTTAAAAATAGGCTCAGAAAAAGGCAGTTCTGTTTGTAACTTTCATGATAATACACAGACACAGTGGTGAAAAGTGAAAAGTTATTACGGTGTAAAGTGGTGCAAAAGTCTACTTTTGCATCGTCTGCTCCTGCAATGGTTCTTAAATGTGATAAAAATGCAGTGATAACAATATTCATCAATCGCTACGTGTTTTTTTCTCTTACAAGTTGGTGATATATTGGTTCATGCTTTTCATTATCCCACATTTATTCTACATCTATAACTCTGTGTTGTATATTTTTTTTATTCTGATCATATTCCACTATTTGCACAGATAAGTACAAAGTTGTTGAAAGTTGTGAAATTATCATAAAGTACTGGCATTCACTGAATGTTTTTGTTACGTTACAGCCACAAACATCATTATATTTTAGTGGGATTTTATGTGGTGTGCCAATAAAATCCCACAATTCACAGCCCAATTTTGTGAATTGGAAGGAACCTGATGTATGGACGTACATTATAACCCCATGAATCAGTACTTTGTGGAACCAGCTTTTTTCTGCTTTTACAGAAGCAACTACATCTCAGCTGTCTTTGTGCATCTGGGAGAAATATATTTATTTTATCATAGCTCAAGAGCAATCAAGTTGATTGAAGCGCATTTGTAAACAGCAACAGTCAAGTCTTTAATTTGATTTAGATCTTGACTTTGAGCATTAAAAAATGAATGTGCTTTTAGTGACATTCAATTTTTTTCTCCATAGAAGTTGAACTACTTGTCCTGATGTAAGATAAACTTTTATCCCTGTTTCAAGTATTTTGCAGCCTCTTATAGATTCTCTTTGAGCTTTACCCTTGATTTAGGGCAAAAGTAAAAAACAAAACCCTAATGACTGTGGCTTTCCCATAACAGCATATCGTAGCATATCTTCTTTTCACTCTTCTATAAAGGCCACATTTATATGACATATTACATGCCATATTAACGGTCCATAGACTGGCAAATTTATTAGTATGTTCATCAAGTGCTGAATATGGTTAAATTAGGAGAGAAGAGAGGCAGAGATTATTAAATGTGTCGCAATCAAATCACAATAGAGAACAATCTGCATTCTTGAGTGCATGAAACTACTGAGGAACTCTCTTGATGAAGATGGTCTCTGTAAATCATATATTTTCATTGAAGCGTTCATTTTCAATATACATGCTTCTTTGGAGCAGAACACACGAGTGTTGAGTGCTTTTCCATTTTGTTTTCTTTCTGAGTTGAAATGATGTGACTTGTTTTCTTGTTTGCCTTTGCTTTAGAAATGTGTCACGTTTAGGCCAACACAAGCATGCGCTGAGCCCACAGTTCCACTTAGAGGAGCGCGAATTGATTTACAGGCGGGTGTGGGTTTGTTTTCAGCACCATGGAGAGCAACACCCCCTCCACAACAAGCGAAACAAAAGAAATGCTGGGAGGGTGTTATACATGCTGACAGACAAACACGTTGGCTTTGTGGAAACTTTGTTTTCATTTGATTCACAAAAAAATAAATCTGATCACATTTCCTTGGTTTTCCAACACAAACACGACATCAGTTTGTCAAAACAGACGTTTGATTTTATTGTAAAACATGACAATACATTCGTGTTGCTATGTTTCTTTGTCATGAAACAGCAGGCGTTGGAGTTTTTGACAGAAAACAATCAAGCAAAACAAAAAGAAAAAAAAAAACTCAGCTTGTTTTAACTTGTCATTCCCACGCAAAGTGAGAATGACACCACGTGAGCTATTTAAAAACGAACTTTTATGAACCCAGTGTGAATAAGACTGAAGGGTTACCGCTCAGCCTTAAGTGTCAAGTTAATTTCCGATTGGGGCGGGTGGTGGACGTATGTCAGACATATGCGCGCCGTGGGCGGGTGTTGGTGTGTTGGAAAAGATGGGAAAAGCAGGAGGGAGTGCTGCGCTTCACCCTGTGAATTCGCAGGCTGTTGATGGTTAGGAGGCATGTAAGTGGCGTCCGCTTCAGCTCTCCAAAGCTGTGAGCTTTGGCTGGGAGTGACGCGGCGCACTCTGCCTTTCCAAACAGAAAAAGAACCACCTGTATGGACGAGCCCAGCGCTGTCCAGTCGCCTTCTTCAGCCGACAAAAACGGCGGGATCGCTGTTGAGAAGGGGAGTTATGGAGAGGTGCAGAGGGACGTCATGACGGTGGAGAACATGCTGGAGGAGTCGGCCGTGCTCTCGGCGCCTCACCTGGCCGTGGATCAATATGAGCGCAGCCGCAAGGGATGTTGCGAGAGGGTGGTCATCAACATCTCGGGTTTACGCTTTGAGACGCAACTCAAAACTTTCAACCAGTTTCCAAACACGCTGCTCGGGGACCCGAGGAAACGGATGCGCTACTTTGACCCACTCAGGAACGAGTACTTCTTCGATAGAAACAGACCCAGCTTTGATGCTATCTTGTATTACTACCAGTCAGGAGGGCGCATTCGAAGACCTGTTAACGTCCCCATTGATATTTTCTCAGAGGAGATTCGGTTTTACCAGCTTGGGGAGGAGGCCATGGGGAAATTCCGTGAGGATGAAGGGTTTATTAAGGAGGAGGAGCGCGTACTGCCCAAAAATGATTTCCAAAAGCAGGTTTGGCTTTTGTTTGAGTATCCTGAAAGCTCTGGACCTGCAAGGGGAATAGCCATCGTTTCAGTGCTTGTGATCCTAATTTCAATCGTAATTTTCTGCATGGAGACTCTGCCTGAATTTCGGGATGAAAAAGACATATCCACAGTGGCACCCACAGTGAATGGCACTGCTCCAAATGTGCCAAACCCCTTCACAGACCCATTCTTTGTCATAGAAACACTGTGTATTATATGGTTCTCTTTTGAGTTACTGGTCAGGTTTTTCGCCTGCCCCAGCAAAACCACTTTCTCCAAAAACATCATGAATATCATTGACATTGTCGCCATAATTCCTTACTTTATCACTCTGGGGACAGAGCTGGCCGAGAGCCAAACAAACAGCGGGCAGCAGGCGATGTCCCTCGCAATCCTGAGAGTGATCAGACTGGTAAGAGTCTTTCGCATTTTTAAGCTCTCACGACACTCTAAGGGACTCCAGATTTTGGGACAGACTCTCAAGGCCAGCATGAGGGAGCTGGGCTTGCTCATCTTTTTTCTCTTCATCGGAGTCATCCTCTTCTCCAGCGCTGTTTACTTTGCAGAAGCAGACGACCCCACGTCGAGCTTCACCAGCATTCCAGACGCGTTCTGGTGGGCAGTTGTCACAATGACCACAGTCGGATACGGGGACATGCATCCTGTCACTATT
Organism: Brachyrhaphis terrabensis; assembly: GCA_903067065.1. NCBI lineage: Eukaryota > Metazoa > Chordata > Actinopteri > Cyprinodontiformes > Poeciliidae > Brachyrhaphis > Brachyrhaphis terrabensis. The sequence continues at coordinate 24,724 of CAEGAG010129720.1, forward strand.
GGTGGCAAAATAGTGGGGTCGCTTTGCGCAATAGCGGGCGTGTTGACTATTGCCTTACCCGTGCCAGTGATTGTATCGAATTTCAACTACTTTTACCACCGGGAGACGGACGGAGAGGAGCACCAGCAGTACCTTAACACGGGCAGCTGCGAGCACCTCCCCTCCGACGAGCAGAGAAAGTCGTGCAGCTCCTCTTCCCTCAGCAAATCAGAGTACATGGTTATTGTAGAAGGCTTCAACGGTGCGTTCAAGCAGCCCAACTTTACAACAGAGACCAATCAGAACTGCGTGAACATAAAAAAGATCTTCACAGACGTGTAAAAGGGCTCCATAATGGATCATTTATGAAGCATAAAGAAATGTTAGATCTATTCTTGTAATGTTGATGTATAGCCAGTCGTGATGTGTCAGTCCATATCTGTGGCTGAAGGCTCTAGATGTCCGTTTTAACAAACCTTAATGGGCCTAAGAGATCCAACTGACTGTACAATCTCTTTATAAGCCGCTGGCAAAGTAACAAGAGTATTGTTAAAACAGATATATTTTAGTGTACAACGCCACACGATGCCTACATATCTTGGTGTTATAATTGCAGTGTTGTCCGTGTTGGGATACACGTGTAGCATTTACTCCTGCCAGCCCATAAAAAAACAGCGTGTTGTGCTTCGTGGAAAGACCAGTTCCGTTGTCCAGAAATGTTAATATATTATGGAATTATATGTAGCGGAGTGTCTGTTTAGGTTATATCTAATATCAGAAGCTGTCCACGTGTTGGACTCTGCCGTCTTGTTTAGAGTTGGAGAGGGAAAATGCTTATCGTGAATTGAAAGCTGTATTTTCATTCAGAAATACTTATATAACCTATATTGAATAAAAACAGAAATTGAGAGATCGTGGTTCTGCCTGTTAATAGCACTTTAAATCGCGCGAAGAAGAAGATTGGGTTAAAATAAATAAATAAGCACTGACTAATGTTGTGTTTGTGGTCATGTGCTCAGTGATGACATACAGCGTGGATGAAAGGAGGCAGAACGTTCAGCAAGTTCCGCCTTGTGATGCAGTCTCCATGACGACGGTGGTTTCCTGGGCAACCCCCGTCTAATGTTTTTATGGTATTGTGTGAGTTTCCCCAAATAATTTCCCATTTTTGCCATAGCAGGTGTAAATCTGGGATCTATTTTAAATGCATTTTTGTGTCCTTTTCCTTGTTTATCTATTTTTGTATTTTAAATTATTTTGGGAAATTTAGGGTCAATAAACTTACATTATTTTGTTTTTACTTCATTGCACCATTGAGAAAGAAAATGTGGATAGGGTTATGCACAATTACATGCTTATATTATTGGTTTAGGGACGTTTCACAAAAAACAAGCAAAAAAAAAAAACTGGCCAGATAATGGCAGACCACTCCATTGTCTGTGGTCACCCTTTTCCAAATGCAATTGCTCTAGTCTCATGAAAGAAGAATCATAAATATATTTCCATAAGTAAAGAAAAACATTATTTATACAAGAGGGAAATTGTGACCAGAATGTAAATAGTGTGAAAGTGGACCAGCAATTTAATTTTGTAACTCAAAAGTTAATTAACTTCCTGTCATGCTTAGAGATAAGCTTTACTTTAGAAGTTTAGGAAACAGTTTATAATATTTACTTCAATATTAGTTGCATTGCATTGATCTCACAACAGTAATGATGATAATGATGGTTAATATTATTACCATACAACTACTTAACCCAATAATGTGCAAACTTCATTAAGTTTTTTGCCTAATTTCTCTTTTTTCTTGTTTGCAATAAGCATGGGATGTAAAATCTGTGCTAAGGAAATTAGACATGAATTTGCTCAAAATGGTTCCCTGTTAAGCAAAAGGATATTTTAAGAAGATTAAAGGTCTGTCTGTTATTAATCCATTTATTGCTCATGTTTAGAATAAATAATTCTGTAGCATGTGTGGGAATAGGAAAAGAGGATCAACCCTCTTTTTCTTCATCTCTGTTTCTCAGATCTCTGAGTTGGCATGCCAACTTGATTTGACGTCAGCCACCTTTTCAACTACATCAGAAGACTTACAGGCACCGGCTTTAAAACTGAGAGCTGAACACAAGCAAACAGTACAACTTAAAGCCGTCTGAAAAGTAATGATTTCTCTATATGTTCTCTCAAGAGTCATAGTGGCTTGTGGTATGCATGAAAACATTATATTTCATAGATGCTTGAGCTTCAATTGAATGTTCTATTGCAGATTTATCTTTTGTTTCAGGACTTAAAGGGGGAACAAATAATTTGTCTTTACTAAAATGAGAGAACTAGTGTATTTTTTTTATTATCATTTCAGATATACTGTATGTGCCTTACTGAAATAAATCAGGTACATTATCAAGTAAGGCATCAAAAACCCAATCTGTTGGTAAGGACAGATCCTCTTAATATATATATATATATTTTACTGGAGTAAGTCTTGTTTGTAACACCATAGGATTAGTCATACTTAAATTTAAGCTCTGTGAATTAACAGTTCTGAATAATAGCTCACTTCTGCCATCTGGTGGATCAAAGAAATTATTACTATTTGGAGATGGCAATACAGGTTAGCTTTTCTTATAGACACGATTTTGAATTTATGAAAGTTGGGAAGTGTGACTAATAGATAAATAAATTTTTAATTGAGATAATAATACTGTGTTTTCCTTACGGGGAAGCAGCTGCACCTGTCTTAACTCGACTTTAAAAGAAAATCAACACATTGCAACCAAATCTCTAATAATAAGATCATATTAATTAATTTATGTAGATTAATTTATCCAGTTCATGATGTAATTTACATACAGTTGTGACAAGAGGGATATCTATTATTTAAATGTTTACAGCACATGCACACAATTTTACTAAGAGCAAAAAGAAAACAAAAAATGTTAGGTCAGCAGTTAACATGGTGATCTTCTTTTCTCATGCTGCGTGCAGGAACAATCCATGTGTCAATAACTGAAGTAGACCTGGAAAGCACCGAAAATATTCCTTGAGGGTCTTAGTTTGACCCATTATTTTTATGTCCCATGAGAAAAAGGGAATTACAGTATGTGAGCCAGAGTGCATGGTAAAAACTCATTACTTACACTTTTGCATTACTTTTAAGAAAGCACAGAAGTGCTAATGAAGGTGACTTTGCATAATCCAGGGTTGAAAAATTCAGTTTGAAAATTCATGTCATCTCCAGAATGATAAAGAGGAACTTGCAACAAACTATAAATATCTGGCATTTTAATAATGATTTGAATGCTCTACTCAACTAAAACATGGTAAATAGAGCACTGTGAGAGAGTAGCTAGTTTTACAATATTCTACATAATGATGAACGTATTAAGCAGTTTTTACACTTCACTGATTTGCCCGCATATCTTTTTCCTTTTTTTTCTTTTATTGTTTTTGTTTGATTTTTGCAGAGCTGAAAGGACATCCCTACTCCAAACCACATTACATTTGTCCCACAGCTGCAGATGCTCTACATCAGAACTGCTGAATTGCCCCGTTCCTTCTGTCTACGCTTCTGGAGTTCAACTCCTTCTTCAATGTATTTTTAACAGCAAAAATGAAAAGGGGCCAGCTAACTGCCCATAGTCGTTAATCATCTTCTGCATTGCTCAACAGTAATGCTGGCGAGAGACAACAAGTTTGACCATCTTACTCTGTTGGGGTTTCTGGAGAAGCAAAAATTTCATTAGCAGTAAACTTGTTATGCTTAATATGCCGGGGTAAAATGGGCCTATCATTTTAGATTAATGTTGTTTTGCTCTCAGTTGTTATGGTAGCTGTTATTTTATTTTGTGCAGTGATGCTCATCATGTTCATTAGATAAGTACAGCAAGCTAAACTGAGGCAATGTTAAATGTGTAAGCGAAATATAAAATAAGTTGTGATTTATTTATACACAATTAATGTATAATCTGTATAAATATATATATATATATATATATATATATATATATATATAGAGAGAGAGAGAGCACTCTGTAAAACAATAAGAGACCATTGCACTGGACCACATTGAAAACCTTATGGATATACCACCAAATATTGATTTCTGAACTCTTCCTGAGTTAAACCGTTCGTATTGTTGTTTCTAAATGAACACAAACTCGGGGTTTTTTGCATTATTTGAGGTCTGAAAGTACTGCATCTTTTTTGTTATTTTGACCATTTCTAATTTTCTGCAAATAAATACAAAATTTTTGCTTGGAATTTTGGAAACATGTTGTCGGTAGTTCATAGAATGAAAGAACAATGTTCTTTTTACTCAATCATATACCTATGAAGAGTAAACTGATCTTTGTAAGCGTTCTCTTAATTTTTTCCAGAGCGCTGTATATGTTCTTTCAAGAACATGGTCAAATTTTTTGAACATTTAGACTCAAAATTTGAACATTTCAATAAATCCAGAAATATTTGTGTTCACACACAGAAGAAGCATATTGTTTTAACATGAACACTGATTGGTTTTAATATACATCTTGCCTTAGTTATGTAGTGAGACTAACTTGTCACTACAGATGTTCAAATAAAAGGGTAATTCCACCAGTTAAATGCAGTATAAAGAAAATCAAAATAAAAACTTTATAGCCACTTGTGTTTTTGATACAAGGCTGACAGTTTTAGAATGTGGGAACATATGCAACTATGTCTGCATGCTTTTATATGTTCCTTAGCCTACATGCTCGAGTTCAGCACAGCTGTAAGACAGCCACTTCTTCCTATGCCTCAGTGCACACTACTGCGGGTTCCTGTGAAACAGAGAGCAACGTATAAGGAAGTATAGACACGTAGACTGGCATGGTGCAGAAAAACGCATTGGTAAAGAAAAGCACACAAACTCTACACTTTGTCCTTTTTGTTGCTGCAGATGCTGCAGGCAGAAGTGAGGATGGACATTTAGGGTATTTTTCAGTCTGGGTTCATTGGGAAGAAGTAGTGAAAACCCCAGGCTTCCCCTCACAACTCACTCCCCTTGTGTGCTTCACTTCACGCTAACATTGACCACAAAAAGATTCATGAATCGCAGCAGTATGCTGTCTCTGAAGATAGCCAAAAAGTCAGAATGGGGTGTGTCTCCCACGAGAGGCGCCTCCTGTCATTGCTAAACTTTACTGAGGCATGTTAATTATAAATTACTGAAGGGAAAATGAATGACTCCGGCTGTGTCTGTTGCAGTTAAATAGATCACTGGTCACTTTCCCTTCTTCTCCCGATGATATTTCAAGTGGTACAGATTTTGCCCTAAAACTGTACCTCTGTGTTGCCAAAAATAAAATATATTGCCTTTATTTCTCTGGGTGCCATGCATCCATCTGCTCTTTGCAGGGCATGTAATGGCACTCAGGGGGATTTCATAAGGTTCACTCTTCTGCATTTTGCTTCTTTGTTGAGGTCTTTCAGTCAGACACAGGAGTGACTCTCTGTAAGGAAGCAGGTCAGAGGATGCATACGTTTCTCCTCTCCCTTATGGGTCCAGCTCAAAATACCTTTCATACACCCAGCTGTTACGTGTGTTTACAAATGTGCTCCAGGTGTAACAATCCATATCTTACAGTTTATTTGAAGACAATCTATGTTTAGCTGTGCAGACATAGTAATGTAGACTGCTGTGTCATCAGGCTGCACCTGAACTATCTCAGTGGCAACAGAAATGCAGCATGGAGTGGCCGTGATGTCACTGCACAGCTTCCTCTCATACCTGTTCCAAACTGTTGTCTCCACTGCAACCGAGTGAGGATGAGCAACAGAGCTGTTCATTAAAGCAACAATGCTGACTTAGAACAGCATAATTTGATGAGTTGGTGGTATGAAACGAGGGGAAAAGTCAGATGGGTGTTGGGGTTTCAGTTGTCAGGCAGTATGACTCTGAGAAACGTGTTGTCCTTGCTCTACCCCCAGGTGTCCTGTGAGTCAGAGCGGCTGCTGGGCCCAGAGCTGACTGGATATCAGACTGTTTCATTTAGCTGAGGCACATTTTCTGGTTCCTTTAGTCACTCAAACTAGAGGATTGTATTATGACATAGTAAATCCCAAAAGTCATATCAACTGTTAGGTGTATGTGTGTGTGTGTCTTTTATTTTGTTTTTGCTTCAAGTTATGACACTTGTTTAACATTTGACAAAGACAACTGAAGTAAATAATAAAATAACAATTTTATTCACAGTAAATGAAGATAAACTAAGTTTTTTGTGCTTTGTCACAGCATTCTTTTCTGATTCATTTAGTGATATGAAACATTTATGTGTGAGAAGAATACATCTTTAAAAGGTCATAGTACTTTTAAAATGCATTTATGAAAAGGTGTTGTATGCAGTAAAGCAAGAAATGTAAAGGAAGTAGTGCTTGGTTTGGCTAAAATATTAAAGAGTGGGGAGTATAATTCATTAAACACAAAGTATTTTCTTACAGATTCCTGCTCTCCTGTTCTGTTTCTAAAACGACCAGAGTCCCAATTTGATTCTTCCTCTTAGGTGTCTTATTTCTAATATGACCTTTGGTGTAATGTAGCAGATCGTTTCTATATCAGGCTCTTACCTTGACTTGAATTTCCCTCACTTCTATAGATCCATCATACAATGCAGCCTAAGAATCTCTCTGCAACAATGACACTGACTCACAGTCCTTCCCCTCAGCGTCAGCATAGTTTTCTGAGATGAACGGAGCCAGAATATATATTTCTGTATATGTCTTCATGGTTTAATTCAGCTCAAGTTATATAATCTCTCATATGAAGTATGAAACATCTACAGGTAGTTCAGAGGAGTAACTCGGAGCAGCAGTGGCTGTTTATGACTCCAGCTTGGGTGCACACTGCAGTGGGCCAGTGTCCTTGTGTTTCTCCTGGCATCTGGCTCGTTTCCAGGATCTAACCTTGTCCGACTGGGCTTCAATCTGACGAGCAGACCTATCCCTCCCTTTTAGTCTTCTCCTTCCTCTCTCTCTGCATTACGATCTCTACTCTCCTCAGCTCATCCTCAAATGTACTGTTACCTCCAGGGCAAATAGAGGACAAAATGAGGTGCAGGGCTTCCTATCAGTACACCTTTTGCAACTTATTTATTGGAGCCACTCTTCTAGTCTATTTCTAACCTGCAGGACTTCTTCAGTTTCTGTCTCCTGAGCAGTGTTTTGGGAATGACTCATCTGCTGGAGGGATAAATATACAGAGTCTCAGTAGTTTTTGGAAAGAAATAGAAAAGCATCAAGGTTGAAAGATTAGTAAATGACCGAAGGACATTTCTAGAAAAAAAAACAACAGCAGACATTTTTAGAAAAGCAAATGTTATAGTGCATAGGTACCCTGTGTTTTACATAGAATTTTTGGTTTAGTGTGATAATAAGTCTTTATTATACATTTGCATATCAAAAGCGAGAGAGGAGTAATATTTGGAAGAATTATATTTTTTCAATTAACTTAGTATAAAGACCATATTGATGTTACCATAAGGCTTTATGTGAGCTTTTATCAAGCACTATGAGATCTTATGAAATCTTTTACGCCTGGTTTGTGCGCATGTGCGTGTGCATGCGCGTGTGTGTAACTGTGGGGGGTAGCATGTGTGCGTATAAGGGTGAGTGATTGTTGAAAACCTGTAGCTGCTGCAATGCAGTATCAAGAAGGAGGGAGGCATCGATGCCAGAAAATGACCACAACACTCAAGGGACTGAAGGGCCAAACAAAAACAAACAAAAAAAACCAGGGCATTCTCCATTCATAAGAACACATGACATCCAGGAATTATGAGTGCATGTTAAAAAAAAACACTAATTTATCTCTCTTTTGTTACCTCAAGACATGGTTCCAAATTAGAGTTACTATATGGTGCTTCACATTTCTTTAGGTCTTCCGATCTTTGTTATAAACAGTAACAACAATATTTTTAGATTTGATGCGAGGCCAACACAAAGTTGGTGATATTTGTGAAATCACTTGATGTTCCTGGTCAGCTTTAGTTGTGCTCTAGTTGTAGAATAGCATTCTAGCAATATTCTGAAATTTCCATACAATCTAAGTCAATGGAAAATTTGTTTTCAGGTATTGTAATACATTCTCAGTTAGATTTGAGTCTGGACTTTTTAGTGAATCATTCTGAACACAAATACATTTTGATCTAAACCATTTCATTCTATTTATGGTTGTATGTTTAGGATCATTGTCCTTACAGAAGGTAAATCTCTGCCCCAGTTCCAGGGTTTCTTTCAGGATTGCTCGGTATTAAGCTCCCTATATACTTAATTTAACTCTTCTTGCTGCTACTCCAAATAATGTCATGATAAATTTCCAAACTTTAGACATCTTGACCATATATAATAGTTTTTTTTCTAAAACTGATGATTATTTCTTTAGCTTCTGTATCATTATTAAGGTTGATACAGTTGTCATCGCACCATCTGACAAGGTGAAGCCACTATCTCCCAATATCTCACAGCTAATATGTTAAAAAGCAAAGTGAACAGCGGGGAAAGCTGGCACTTAAATTGAGACTGCAGGACATCTGCTCTTTCTCCAAGACCTGCTGAATTTTGGCAGTTGGGAAGGTTTAATAGCCACAGTAAAATCCGTTCAGGCAGCACAAAATAACAAACCACAACTTCAATGAAGATATTTGATTGCATTTTATTAAAACAAAAAATATATATCTGAAGTCTAAAATAAAGAACTTAGCATTGCCAATTGGTATACAAATCAGGTACTAAAAAGGAGATAGTGCCAACATTCTGTTAGAATAATCAGTTCTAGTATTGAAATATTCAAATATAAAGACATGAACATCATAATCAGAGGCATATTTTGATAAACAGGTTAAATTGTGCAGATAGCACAGCACACCCATTTCAGACTATTTTTATTTTTTTATGTTCCACATAATTCTTACCTTTTCTGCTTGTAAGCAACATTACATAAAACATTTTCACCTCGTTCTTTAATTGAAAAAAATATATCACAGAAAAGTATTTAAATGTTTACAAAAAACTCACAATTGAATACACACTATGTCTTTTTTAAAACATATAAATAAATCCTGGAAGCAATTTTATTTTTAACAGTTTTAATGTCCATCTTACATTGCCAGATGTTTTCACATTTATGTGTGGTTAAGTATCTAAAAGATTTTGAATGCAGCAAGGATTTGATTTTAATTCCAGACAGACACCTAATGCAGCACAAGCTGGGTTAGAGCCCATTATAACAGGCCCCAGGCTAATAAATAATGATTGTCCTGTCATCAAGAACCAAGAAAAGCGATTAAGAGATACTAAAAAGAATCTGCTTCTGTGGTAGAAGCAGACCAGATGGACACTGTGGCAAGGTTGGCACCCAGGATGGTCTGAAGTCTGCCAAGTGCACAAATCATCATGCTGTTTCCCCCATCCCCCATTCTCCTTCTCTGAGGGATTCCCATTGACCTCTGTGGTCATTTCAGGACAGTGTATATACATTCACGATGCAAGCATCAACTGTGATGGAAGCATTTGCAGTTTATAGTCAGACGCACTGATGGAGGATTTGCTCTATTTTTGAGCCCCCCCTCCCATTCATTATTCATGGAGTTTGTTGCCGGGAAAGATTACAACATTCACTGTTATGAACAAGTAGTGAAGAAGAATTGGAAGTTGTTACCTCAGAGCACACAAGGAAACATGAGATAACTTTATTATCGCATAGAAAAACGGAGGGTTCCTTTCATTAAAAAGTTTCAAATTTACATTTGGGTCTATCTTCCAATCAGAACACATATGTGTTAATAGTCTTGGTTCAAGAAAGCTGTGTTTAAAATTAGGCTTTTTTTAGGCTTCAGTGACCAACATAAGCGCCTTATGTTAGTCTACTGCAGAAAAGGTGGTGTTGCTATAGTGCGCCTCTTCCCTGCTCCATCACCAGCACCTATTTTGGTATGCAGAGCAGTGCCCGACTGCAGGTTGGACGGAGCTTCATACAGTAACCAGTAAATAACTCAACGGCCAAGCCTGGCTAGAGGGATATTTCACCCACAATTGTTTCCATCACTTAATGAAAATTTCACCTCCCACCGTGCTGACATGTGCTTAAGCGTTAGGGGTGTTGCTGTGTGCGCATGGGGCGCTGGCTTAGTGAAATTGCATAATCTTCAAACCCACTATGACTTTCATGCATGTCGTTTCAAGTCAGTGTCTGAAGACACCGTTCTGCCCACCATGTAGACTAAAAGGAGGCTCTCAGCAGCGTCTCCTTTCACCGAGCGTTGGAGCTTCAGCTACAGAGAATCTTATGGAAATTATGGCATATGTGGCGCAAAACTGCCCCAAAAAGAAAACAACATATTTATCTGGGTGAGGCAAGAAAAAAAAAAAAAAAAGACTTGTTACTGATGCTTCCCATTTAAAGAAGGAAATCATCACTTAGAACACACATCCACCTATTTTCTGAGGACGTTATCTCTAGGTGTCTACTAGAGACAGACGCTACCTCCGCAGCCACCGGCTTGTCACAGAGTCGCTCCGGTGCGGAGGAAAGCAGTGGATGAAAGATCACTCTGCTGATCCCAGCACCTTCGGCTAATAGGGGAAGCACCGACACCTCCTTGGACGTCTCCCTCCGCCCTTTTTTTGCCAATCGCCACCCCGCGGCTCCCTACCCGGAGGAGAAGAGTCGGGGAGGGGAAACCGAGGACACACCCGCGCATACTGTACGCGGTGTACACGGCAAGGATGCTGCAGACAACATGAGGTGAATATCATCGACTGTCCCGATTCGGAAATTCTCCCCCCCCCCACCACCTGCACTGGAGACTGAAGACCCGTTTGCCGCAGCTGATTATAGATATCCACCTCCCTGACACCAGCGGGAGCATCCAGCCTCACCCAGAGACGAAAAAGATGTCTGTAGGTATGTATGAGATCAAGATGAAGCGGCTTTCATCCGTCTCCTCGATTCTGAGTATAAATCTTATCGCACTGTATAGTTCATGTTTGGATTTGCACCTTTCAAGGCATGATTGCCACACCTGCAATTTTTGTTGCATGAAATATTATTTTGCCAAACCATGCCTTCACCTGATAGGCAGGAATGCAGATAGAGATGCATTTTTTTTCTCTGAGAGCCAATTTCCTTTCGTGGGTAAATTATTTATAGATGTTTTTGAATATTTCAGTAACAGGCACCATTTCAAGACAAAAATGCTCCACCAAAAACTAAAGTCAGATCGTATAAGCAGCTGTAAATCTCTTCCTTTAATCTCTTTTTATTTTCTGATGGCACAGTACATTTCAACATATGTTTTATGTTTAGATGGAAGATGAGGAAGGGTGAAGTCTGGATTTAGTGTCTGCTGCATTACCATTACATGTGGAAATTCAGTTCAACAGATATACCATAGATGTTGCAGTAAATGTGTCCTGATTTGGGAGCTTTGCAAGTTTTTTATTGTTATTTTAGCCTGTGGTTTTATCTGCTTTGATGTTATTTACATGCAAAGCAGGCTGCTTTTTTGAATGTTAATTAATGAGAGTGTTGAATTATTTTCTATTTTCTATTTGATCTTCAAGCTGAAAGAAAGGTTTTGATTTCTCTGAGCTAAGTAGAATCATTTCTCAGGTTTCTCTGACCTTGCTACTTTTCTCTGTTTGTCCTACCGCCAGTCAGATCCTAGGTGACATCCTGTGGCCTTCAGGTCTTCACTCTGTTGAGTCCCCACCCTCTCCTGGCCCCCACCTGCAGTTCTCCAGGCTGCAGGACCCACACATCCTGAAAGGTGCAGGCCACCTCGTCCTGCAGAATGACTGTTGCCACAGGCGACCCCTCTGACGAGGCAGCTGCACACCCAGGGCACCCCCTGGACTACGACCCAGAGGCTGACCATGAATGCTGTGAGAGGGTGGTCATTAACATCTCAGGGCTGCGCTTTGAGACACAACTCAAAACCCTCTCTCAGTTCCCCGAAACTCTGCTGGGGGATCCCAAAAAGAGGATGCGCTACTTTGACCCACTAAGGAACGAGTACTTTTTTGACAGAAACAGACCGAGCTTTGATGCTATATTGTATTATTATCAATCAGGAGGTCGATTGAGAAGGCCGGTCAATGTCACTCTTGATATTTTTTCAGAAGAGATTCGCTTTTATGAGCTTGGGGAGGAGGCCATTGAGATGTTCAGAGAAGATGAAGGTTTCATCAAGGAGGAGGAACGTCCTCTTCCTGACAACGAGTTCCAGAGACAGGTGTGGCTTCTCTTTGAGTACCCAGAAAGCTCAGGTCCTGCTAGGATTATTGCCATAATTTCTGTCATGGTCATCCTGATATCTATTGTGAGTTTCTGTTTGGAGACTCTCCCAATATTCCGCAATGATGAGGAGGAAATGCATAAGTCCCATGCTCAAGTTTTTTCACCTGAGACTAACTCTACAATAATCAGCTACACATCCACCTACTTCACTGACCCCTTCTTTGTTCTAGAAACTCTCTGCATTATATGGTTCTCCTTTGAGTTTTTAGTGCGTTTCTTTGCCTGCCCAAGCAAAGCAGGCTTTTTTGGTAACATAATGAACATTATTGATATTGTTGCCATCATTCCTTACTTTATCACTCTTGGCACCGAGTTGGCAGATAGAGCAGAGGATGGCCAGGCAGGTCAGCAAGCCATGTCTTTAGCCATTCTCAGGGTTATCCGCTTGGTACGAGTTTTCAGGATCTTCAAGTTGTCCCGACACTCCAAGGGGCTTCAGATTTTAGGTCAAACCCTTAAAGCCAGTATGAGAGAGCTCGGCCTCCTCATTTTCTTCCTCTTCATAGGGGTCATCCTGTTTTCCAGTGCAGTTTATTTTGCCGAAGCAGATGAGCCTGAGTCACAGTTTGAGAGCATCCCTGATGCATTTTGGTGGGCTGTGGTGTCAATGACAACAGTCGGCTATGGCGATATGGTCCCGACTACGATTGGAGGCAAGATAGTGGGCTCCCTCTGTGCCATTGCAGGTGTGCTGACCATTGCCTTGCCAGTGCCTGTCATTGTGTCCAACTTCAACTACTTCTATCACCGTGAGACTGAAGGCGAAGAGCAGGCTCAGTATCTGCAGGTTAATGTACCCAAAGCTGATTCAGGCGAGGAGCTAAAGAAGAGTCGGAGTGGCTCCACCATCAGCAAATCGGACTACATGGAGATTCAGGAGGCTGTGAACAACAGCAATGAAGACTTTCAGGAGGAGAACCTCAAAACAGCCAACTGCACACTCGCCAACACAAACTATGTAAACATCACCAAGATGCTCACAGATGTGTAACCTGCATATATTTCTCCCCATCACAGTGGGAAAAATAAAACTGTACTGCCAGATGGGACAGAAATGCACCCTACTACAAAACATGTGATAGAAAAATCAAGGCAATAGAAAACAGAATGTCAATGACGATTGAGTGAAAAATATTCCAAATGCCATATCTTCCCTGTGCACCAATCAAGTCTTCACGTTTTATAAGGTTCCCTTTAAAACTCCTAAAACAATTTCTGCAGTTCTAAGATTTGAATTTCTTCCTGGAGTTGTCTTTGTGTGATCAGCTGCTACAAAAATTGACAAAACCTAAAACTGTTCTTCTCACCACTGTAGCCAACAGTTGCACACAATGAAAAGAAACTGAAAAAAGCAAACTCCCCGCTTTTGACCGATGTCCCTTTAGCTGTCATTTCACATGGCACACAGCGCCGATGGGCTTTCTGAAGAGTCTGTTGTGTTTTACATATGCTGCTTCTTGGAGCAAAAGAAATAAAACTGTCATATGCTTTAACATTTAGAAAAAAAAGAATGCGTGAGCATTAACCAAGCCCACTCCAAATGGCCTGTGGATGACTTGTAATGATGCTGGCGGTTAAGTACACCATGTTATTTGAAGGATGTATGATAGCCATCAGCTTTTAGCTTATGGTTTGACACCCTTTCCCCTAGTAGACATCAGTATCTGATGAATGACTGACAATGGCCTTGAATTTTCACTGCTTTGGTCTTACATGTACTCTATGTATTGCAATGCAAGCTTTCCCACCTCCATTCACCCAAACTTGTCTTACTGCAGAGCTTTGAGACATCTTGAATGTTTCTTCTTGTTTAGTATTTCACTGTTTCACTTTTACAGAGCTTATCCATATAGATAGGTAACTTAACTGTGACTTAGCTGATATCCAATAGGTAGGTAGGAAGAAAACATAGTCAGTAGATTACTGCATGACATTTTTATCTCAATGAGAAGTTCCACTTGGTTTTCAACTGCCACTTGCTTCACCTGGTCACTGTATATTTGTCTGTACACTGCCTTCTGCAGAAATCCACACTTTTAAAAGGATGCCTGCAGATAGCTATTAACCTAAAACTGTAAGTTTGAGAACTTTTGACTTATTAATAATAAGGTCATTTTCTACATGTAAAAAGATGTGTATCAATAATTACATTCCATCCAGAAGTCATTGCCTTTTTGCCAGGTTGCTGTAATCTGAGCTGTGATTGGGTAAACGTAAACTAATACCCTGCTTTTGGATGTTAATCTCAGCCTCAGTGATCAAAGTCTTGCAATTGTGTCTGTTTCACAGATTCATCTAATTGTGTCCTTGTTATCAAAATAGCAACTTGTAGGGAAATGTGTGTTGGAAAAATGCTTTAACTGCCTTTTGTCTGGGTTTATGCTTTTCACCTAGTGCTGCATGACTAAAACATTTCTAGCATGCATGTAAGCGAAAACAGGAAGCATCTAAGAGACTAAAATAAAATATTCCAATAGATATATTTATTTATTAAATGTAAAACAATATATCTTTATAGACAGATCACATAATACAGCATACATACGCTTTTATCAGAGATCTTAAGCCCTCAAAAATAAGCATGAGCTTTTTCATCTTGGCTATTTCTAACAATATTAATAATTGTTCCTTTCAGAGTGCCAAAGACACACTCTCACTAGGCGTCTTAGCAAGTTTTCTAGTCAAAGTAGTTCTTAGGAAAATTGACATATGACCTGTATCTTAACCAGAATTTAAGAATGCTTTGTTTTTAAACTGCCCTTAATAAAGTAGGTGTTTACCAGTAGGTTGATCTTTCAGCTGTAAACAATAAGCTTACTTTTTACTTTTTAAACATTTAATGAACATTGGATTGATATAATAACAGTGATATCCCACTGTCTCCTCAGAAAACTCTGATGCCAGAAGCTCAATATATCTTTAAAAGTTGGCATCAGACGTGAATTAAGGTCTCGGATTTCAGACAGCTAAAACTTTCCACAGTTCGCTCAACACTGCCAAGGTAACAGTCAAAGGCAATAACATTAATATGGAAGCTGATAGTTAGCAGCAGTGTAGCAGACATTGTCTGACCTACATATGGTTTGACTGTGTCTCTAGACTCTGCTTTTTCTCACAGATGTCCAACGCAGTTACAAAAGGCTGTTGCTTAAGAGAAGGTGTGTAGCAAGAATTATGTTGATGAATATTGTGAATGCAAGGGTTTCCTTTTAGATGCTACAGTCTCAACCTAAAGTGGCAAAATGTTCCAGTGTCATCGCTGCCAGTATGTGCTCAGGATGCATCGTCCAACTGCCTGACATGAGGCTTCCTAAGTCGTCTCTCTGTCCAAACTGTGGGTTTTTAGAGACTTTTTTTACTTAAGTAATTTCCTGGGTAGTCTGAGGTAAATTGAGATGTTAAATTACTACTATCTCAAGGTAGAATAACAATAAGTAGCTTTTTTTTTAAGCAATACGCCCATTCTACATATGTGGACCACTCTGTGAAAATATGCATGATTGTTTAACTACTTATTTTCATAAAGCTCTTTCATCCAGTTAAGATTTTTTTTCTCCTGCGTACCAATTTGGATGTGCTAATGCACAGCGAGCAGTAATGTACACGTGTCACAGGGACAGAAAAGAACCTCTGAATGTCAGCATCATAGTCTGGTTCTACCGCTTCATTTATGCAACCGCATATCTTTGTATTTGTGGAAAAACTCACAGTCTGACCAAAAATATTTGTCTATGCATGCAAATGCATCATATCTTTATGTCTTCATTTGTTTTGTGTTTGGCACTTATGATAAATGTTAGCATCTTAACATTTATCTGTAATGTAATAAGTGTGTTGCTGTGTTTTAGCCTAACTCACTGTAGCAACTCATGCACTGGAGACCACAACATGGTAACTGAACAGCCACTACTGTTTCTTCTTAAAGCACAAATAGAGCTGACTTTAAGAATATTAGTTCTCACCCACAGAGGGACCCACCAGCAAATCCCACTTCATGAGCAGAGTGTCCCACAGTGAATACGTTGAGAGATCTATGCAGAGATTGATTTTTAGCTGGCCGCTTTTAAGAAAATGGAATGTTTAAGTTCAGATTTCCTTTAATGTTTTATCTGCCACTAATTTCATGATGGTTTAAAAAGCTGTTGAAAGAAACTGTAAGAAAACCCTAGGCTTGTTAGCTAAAGGAGAAATATTAACTGCCTGAGTTTTGGGTTTGTTTGAACTGCCATGTCAGCCCTCTGCAGCAGGCCCCCAGATAACTCAACAATATAAGACACAAAATGATCAATATGCAAACTGTGTGCAAGTGTGTTTAAGAATCAGTGTCCTTTATTTCTCTTTTACACCCAGAGCCTGATAGTGTGGCATCCATTTAAACAACTTGTACAGCTAGTCACTTCACTTCTGCTCTGCTGTACAGAAGCCTAAAACATCCGACAATGCTGATACAGTGGATAATGATTTTTCTTTCTGTGAAATGAAATGTGGAACAATATTGTAAATAATCATAAGGAAGAATGGAGAAGGAACACATGTACTACATATTGTATGTAATGTTTGGATTCAAAAGTAGTATTACCTGCACTTTACAACAAAAAGGACAATCTATGGACAAGAAAACATGTAAAATAAGAAATGCGTATACTTCCAAATGCTCATAACCCTGAAAAAGTAATATCAATAATGAAGCCAATAATTATTCAACTGAAATTGTGTTTGGTGTGTTTATTGTGTGTCAGTTTTTGCAGTATGTATAGACAGATAAAGAGGTGTTTTTCAAATGTTTCACCAACCTTTCTTCCTTCACATCCCAATGTCTGTGAGGTATTTGGTCTGCAAATGATTTGACTATCTAAAATTAGCCCAAGAGCATCTTTGCTGATACAAAATGCCACAAATCTATCAAAGCTCCATTTGTTGTTATTTTTAGGGTAGCCAGCATCTTTGTAGCCACAGGCATTGTAGAGGACATTTTCAAATGCCTCCTGGTATCTTCAGCTTCTTCCTCCCTTTAAGTGCATGCTATACGCTCCCTGCAGTTTAAAAGAAAGAGCAGTGTGTTCTATTAATAGCACTTTTTATTAGAGAATGAGATAGAGAGAGGAGGAAAAGAAAGAGGAGGAGACAAAAGGAAGGTAGAATAAAAGATGCTATTGTGAAAAGATTGTTGAAGATTCCTTTAATTGAACTTGTGGTTCATCCAGCTACAAGGCACAGCTGGAAAGAACTGGAGAAATATAAATATTTTTATTCTTAAAAATACATTTTTCTGTCAGGAAAAACATTAAAGATGAGAATGTAATGCTTGATCATTAGGTTGTTAAACTCATGGGATAATAATGCATGGTAGATTGTAGTTAGCATCAGAGCATCTTTCCCGTCTGATTTACACCATCTGTAGTCAACTTGTGGTTAACTTCAGCTCCGCATTGTGAGCAGGAACACTTTGAGCCTCGGTTATGTGTTGCTTCAGCTCTTCTGTAGTCATTAGTCTTGGTTTGATTTAGTGGTACTGTGTAACTCTCCACAGCTCCACTTTGCAGGAACCAGGGCAGTCATGGAGAGACAGATGGGACCTAGCCTCCCAAGCAAGGAATGCGGTTCTGGTGCAGGAGGCCACGGCTATGTACAGTGCAGTTGTTGTTATTGTTAGAGAGGAGTGAGTGCCTATGTGTTGTTTATCAGCAGCATGCCCACAGGAACACAGCTGAGGAGTCCTACAGGCTTGCACTGTACTTACCAGCGTGTAATTAGCAAAAGAGCACTGTGGGACCTGGAGCTTATCCAACAGGGCTGCCCTGGCATCAGAGAACACCCCGCCGTGGGGAGGTGCACCTTCAAATCCTGCCCTGGTTTAGTGAGAGTGCAGAACTACTTTAAGAAGGAGGAGCAGATATCCTGAGCACACTGTCACAGTCACTTTGCTTAGGGGTTTGACTGAAAGCAAAAGTGAACAATATTTTATAGGTTTACCTAAATGCCAAGGGATGAAGTAAGAAAGAGCAAAGAAATGCTGCCCTCTAGAGGTATCATGGCTGAAATGGTGACGCAGTCGCTCAGACGTCAGTGAATGAGAAACCTAATCCTTTAAAAGTGTCTGGTATAGATATTATATTTACCAGATACATTTCTCCTATGAAAATATAGTAAAGATGTGATATTTGTTTGCTAATATCTGCTATTCAGTGTAGTATTGTAACCGTGTAAGGACTGGACATGAAGTTTGTGTGATTACTTTGTTTTTAAACACATTTGTCAAGTACAACCCACAGTTTCTTAATGAATTGAGATCTGAGCAATTGTGAGACCAAATCAACACATCATGTTTGCTGTGCTTTCCAAATCCTTTCTGAACCATTTTTTCTTTGAATTAGGGCTCATTGTCTTGTTGAACAAGGGCACAGCCATCAGGTCATATTAACTCCTAATCCAAAGTTTGTATTTATTTATGTCAGCAGCACAAGAGTCAGTACTAAATCAGTAAAAATTACTGGTTTAGTGATGAAAAAGTCAGTTTAATTAGTTCTTAAAATATTTGATTCCATGTTTTAGACAATAGATAAGAAATTTCTTTACTTTGCAAACCCTTCTAATCAGTTATTCTATTTCACTCATCCTCCTGTTTGACTAAAACCTTGACTGCACATCAGAGAGCTTTGGAAATTCACTCATGAGGAATTTTGGATGAGAGATAAAAGCCTTTTCTGAAAACAGAAAAAAAATCTAGCACTTATTAAAACACTTAGGAAACCTGGAAAACCTGGGGAAATTGATTATTTAAGTCAAATTAGAAGACACTCACTCATTAATCTGACCAGGTTGATATTTCATGAACAAACATGTTTCTCAGCAGAAAAAAAAGAAATGAATTATCTATGTAATCTATGAAATATTTATATTCACTATATATAGAACTCATCAAATATAGATAAACTTTTAACAAAAAATAGGGAGATGTGTGCTTGGATAAATATATCTGATACTATTGAAAGGCTTGTTTATTTTGCTTTACATGTTGCCACATTTGTAAGGAAAATGCATTTTTGGGGCTTAGAATGAAAAACTTGCCAAATCCCATGAGCATCATGTGCTTGGTGGGAGAGTGTGATAGCATGAACATGGCTTGTCATCAATGGAGGTAATCTAAATGCAGCGGGTGATATCAAGACAGATTGTTCAAAAAGAGGCAAACCCATATACCCTTTCTTGGGGAAAAAACTGTTTTCCAGGATGTTAATGCTCAACGTCACAAAGCAGAGATTTTACAGAGACTGGACTGGAGAGGATAGATCGACCCGCCTGCAGTCCTCACCTCCATTCACTGAACACTTGTGGGATCAGCTTGGCTGTGTCAGAGTGACCAACAACACCACTCTAGTCAGAAGCAGAATAAGCTGTTTAATATTGCTTAGAATGAATTTGAACATGAGCCACAACCCACATGCTTAACTCTGCTATATACTGCAAGTTACTTAGATATTAAAATTTTAATAATCTTGATCTAACAGAAAATACAACAGAGGGACCTTTAAAACCCATCAATTATAATATTAGTGAAAGTTAATTTGAGTGTAAATAGAGGGGTAGAATTCCTAATTCACAATAATTGTAAGGAAAACCTTTGATCATAAAATTAACAAGTAAAAAAAATTAGAATAACTACAAAAGAATAGAAGTTGGTGGATATACGCCATCATAGATGTGAGATGAAAAGTTTTGCTAACTTACTAACCAGAAAAAAAAGTATGTCAGAGGCTTTAAATATCCTGTAAGATTTAATATTTCATCAATGTTTCAGTCCTGTGGTTTCACAGCCCACTTCCAACTCTGATTGTGCAGAGATCAGGAAATGGGACTAGAATGCCTGCAGTGGATTTCATCAGCTTCTCGGGATTTTGATTACTGTCATATTTAAGAAAAACCTGCAGATTTAGTGATAATATCAAAACAGTGTTGCAATTTCATGTTTTTCTAAAGAAACTATTGGAAATTTTAGCTTGGCAAATATCAAAAGCTGGTTCATTACAATGATCAGAAAAAAGATAAATCACTCAGAGAAAATTCCATCTTGATTAAACGAGGACATTTAAATGCATTGAAGGTGCACAACTAAAATAACAAAGGATAATGAGCTCAAGAGAGAAAGAAAGCTTAAACAACATTGCCCTAGAGATCCACCAATTAATTTTTGTCCTTTGTGGGAAACATCATTTTTAGATCTCTAATACAAACATCAGTTTTGAACCCTAAATTAACTCCATTCTTTAAATGTTTTTAACTCCCTTAATTCTTAATCCAGAGTGAGGAGCCACCCAGGTCACCCACTGCTGAATAAAAACTAGAAAACTTCGAGTCCAAGTGACCTTTCACCCAGAACTATTTTTTGCTGAGATTTCCCCAACAGACGAGCTGAGAAACAAGAGGGAGCGACTTAAAGACCAGGTGCAAGTAAGTTCAGTGTGTGAGCCAACAACCCGATTCTAGGCCACTATGTAGTTATCCTTTTTGTCCCCATAAGGGTAGTTTTAGCGTGACAAGCTTCGGACCCAAAGAAGATTCCAAAACTTTGAATTCCTCTTTTTCCTTTTCATGTCCCAGAATGTCTCCTCTCATATTATTGTTAGTTAAAAGAGTTAATTTTGTTAAGCTCTTGAGAGACAAGTAGACTTTTAAAAAAGCTAAACCTGTTATCAGCTGAAAACATATTTTAGACACTCAATTTATTACTTAGAAAACTTTCCCCTTCTCCCCATGGCTGCAGCATTTCTCCAATTGTATGCCTTTTTAAAATCATTAGATCATGAGAAAATTGCCATTGATTTCATTATTAATGTAAGCAACTCACAAACACATCAATCATTAGATTCTGTTGTTTTTCTGTGTAATTCTTTACTGTTGTGTAGTTATTTCCAATGATGACCAAATATTAATCAGAGAAATATTCATAGATGTTCTTCATTCTTTAAATGTTCTCTTAAATACATTAAAACGACTGGTAAATTAAATGTACCAGTATTTAGGTCATAAAATAAACTTTTATTTTATGACCTAAATACTGGTCATAAAACCAGTATTTAGGTTTTATGACCAGTATAAAATACTGTCATAAAATACTGACCTATTCGTCCAGGCCTGTATTTTATTTTTTGTCTGTACCTGAATCTATGAATCATCATGTGAGAAACTGGAGCTACGCGTCTGCTGACAAAAGGTTTCCAGGGTGGAGCTTTCATGTCAGGCATTAGAAATGAGGCGGTTAAGCAGCTTGCCTTCATTCATAATTCATGTTGGATCAAAGAAACTGATTCGCTTTAAACCACATATAGGTAAACAAAGACTTAAAATAACAAATGGATGCAGTTTTGATCTTGTGCAATTGAGCAACATTGTTCTAAGTAGTGAAAATTGAGGTCAGCGTAAAGGGTGAATGTTTCTACCAGATGTTATAAAGGGAACAAAGGCAGCTGCAACACACGTGGAACACAACAATTGCAACAAATGCCAGCAATGCTCCTCTTGATAAGCTGATACCCAGTGCTTAGAGTTGAATACCTGTCTGTCTGTCTCCAACAACATGGCAGCAACCAGGGCTTTCCAGCACCACTGAGACAAACACACTGAGGTATCCAATTCCTGTACATACCAACGCCTAGAGACTGAACAAAGCAACCAGAGACCTCACAAGGATTTAGCCCCTCTGTTTGGAGCAGAAATATTTTATAAGCCAAGAAGAAATGCTACTCCAGGAGACTGTATTAGCACTGAAGAACTGCATTATGGGTGTTGTGTGGGTTTTAGTGCTGCATGCCACTGATAAGACCCACACTGGTCCCTAAGACAAGCTGAGTTTGAATTAAGTGGAAGATAAAGGTTGAATAATGCTAAATGTTGATTATAATCATTGAAATAAAGGGATATAGGAATAATTAAGTTCACACTGCTATGTTCTTAGATCACTTTAGCAACATTAATCAAAATAGTGTTATTAATTGCACTATAACATTGTTTTGTAATAGTAGCAGTCCTACAGAAAGGGATACAGCCAGGCTCTTTGTAAGAGTTAAAACTTAAAAAGAGAATCGGACAATGTTGGCCTCACACAAAACTTTATGTGAAACATTGTTTATTATATGTAATATCACAGACTTTAGAAACTTGGTAGTCTTGATAAACTATTGAAAGTAAATGTAAAAAAAAACAAACAAACAAAAGAAACAATATAAACATGCTCACTAAATAAATGAAACTAACCAGAAAAAAGTACTAGTTCTGAATTTGTATTTACAAAAATCCATTTGTTGGCTTCATGTCTGCACTTTATTTCTCTCCTTTGCATTTCTAGCTGAATAATTGTAGTAACCTCATGAGTTTCTTGTCAACCAAGCCTTAACTTCAACACTGGATACAGATCAATTTTTCAGACAATGCCACTAATGGAGCTACTACTGCCATTAACTTGTTACTTTTCTGTAACATAAAATGTACTCTGTATTAGTGCTTGTTTTGTTTTGTTTTTTTCAATCGAGATTCACGTTTACCTTCTAGTAAATCCTTGGGCATAAAAACCCAATGAGCAAGACTCAGTTTCTAGTTTCTTGACAATGATAGGGGTACGTCTAAAAAAATTTGGAGCAAATTGCTGCAAAATGGGTGCTTGGGTTTTAGTGCTGCAAGTCACATATAAATTTAGGGAATAATTCAATACAGATACATATGTTAAGTTTTCATTCATAAAAATAAAATGCGTAATTGCTTCATTCCACATTGCAATGTACACTTTGTTTTGGCTTATCATATAAAATCACAGAAAATGCATTGAAGTTTAGGGTTATAGCTCAAAAATGTTTTTGAAAAAAATAAAGGGTGTGACTATTTTGCTAGGCAGTGCGTGCCTGATTCACATGTGTGCAGATTATTGATCACTCTTATTTTATATGGGGTCAAATTGTTTTACTTCATTGATAAACTAGCTGATAATATAACATTATTCATGTAGTTGCTATTCAAGTATTATACAAAAACATTCACAAATTATATTTTAAGGGTGTCCCTTTTAGATCAAAAGTAAATAGTTGAGCATATAAAATGACCAGTTGATGCAATTAATTAAAACACATCTTTATGTGTGTAAGGCTTACCGTAAGGACTTGAACATTTGTTGCCATTTTGAGTTAAGCTGTGAAATTACATACAAAAATACGTCACTGGCACAACTACATGTTGCATAAATGACAACAGATGAAAGCTATTACAAGTGAAGGTGTGTCTGTGAAAACTCAACCCACACAGGCCCCGTTCTGTCATTTGGGCTCCAGTGACTTTCACTAAACTCTACATGGACAGTAGAAAGGGCAGAGAGGTGAAAACATAGAGAAACGCTGGCACATTACCAGTGGATCCTACACACAACTGTGAAATATGATAGAGAGGCCAAACAAGAGCACCTGGCAGGAAGACTGATCAGTTCAGGACTTTACCAGCATTGAGAAAAATGAGCCCCATGCTGCACAAACTTTCTTGTTCATCACCCTGGTGAAGGACAGACGACTCCCAATCAGCACTTGCACAGAACTACCACAGTGTCCCCCAATGTCTTGATGTAACTGTTACTGAGTTGTGATGTTGTTATAACCCAAGGTGCATGTCCTGCTGTAAAGCACATAAATAAGACAATGGCACTTGTGTGCAGTGACAGGACTTGCTTTGTTTGTGTGTTAACTGAGTCTTATCCAAGTGACTGGACCCTTGTTGTGGTGAAAAACATCTGTCCTGTCTGTGGCGTGTGTAACTGTAACTGCCCTGCCTCCTGCCAAAACGTCTTATTTTAAAGAGATTTGCCATCGCTCCTTAAGACTCTGCCGTCGCCTGGTCACTGAATTAATCTGAGAGGACGGGTAAGCGGCTGCAGCCAAGCTCCCGCCACCGCAGCACAATGAGGTGAAGCTTTTCTTTGTTTTATCCTGAGAATGCCATAGTAGAAATCGTTGTTTAGTGTTGTTGACTTCACTGTTTTTGTTGTTGCAAACATTCTTAATGTTGCGTTGTTATTTAAAGCTCAATGAAGTATCGCTTTATTTGACCTTCAAAATTTAAATCAGCCAATATTACGTAGTTTGTTCTTTGAATTTAACATGCTTCGTTTGCTTCGAGACAGGGCTAAAAGAAATACTTGGACGAAGCTGAGGGTTTGGATGAACATAACACACACAGTCATGGAACATCCCAGTCCAACGGTAAGAAATACTGTTAAACTGGCTGGGGTATTCATAATGACTGTTTAGTTGTTATCTGGTAGACCTTGTTAACAGCCAAACAATAAGTCATGCAAATACACCACTGCAGTTTTTTTATTAATCAAGTGAGTTTGAGCATACAAATATTGTTGTGTCAAATGTTCAGCTTCATGTTCTGCTTTCAGTTTCTTGTGAATGCGCTATTCCCTTTGCCATATCAGTCCAGATAAGCACTTGTCTTTAGCTTAGTAAGGAGAAAATTGATTTCGATATTTGAGTTAAGTCTGTATGATTCTGTTTACGGTACATGTCCATGTGGGTGTTCTGCAGAGCTGATTTCCTGTGTTATATAATACTCTTAGTAAAGTCATCCTCTCCCGCACAGGCGACTTTATCAATGACACACCAGATTCTCAGACCATAATTAAAGCGTTTTACTTATAAAGATCAGAACATTTACTATAAATAAAAATGTTTATAGTTATTCCAGATTTATGGATAACTCCATCCATCCAGCCATTGTCTTCTCAAAGACAGGTTTGTAAGATAAGTCCAGAAATGAAATCTCTCTCCAACAACACTCTCTAGCTCATTCCAGGGTTCTTAAGACATTTCCAGGCCAGAAGGTTTACTTGGTTCTCCCGGGACAACTTCTGGGTCTGTCCCGGGGTCTCCTCCTTGTGGGACGTGGCCCCATCCAGGATAACAGAACTCCTCAGATAATCTCTAAAGTTTTCCTCCAATGGAAAGAAACTAACTTTGGCCACTCAGTGACATAAGATCAGACTTATTGGTGAACCTCACTAAATCAGGAAGACCAGGGTCAGCCTTTAATTGACCTTTAACTAACTCTTAGGAAGTTAGGAAAGGTTACTGGCATGTTTCTTTTGGTGCCAGACTCAGCCCAAAAATCAGGAAGCCTCCTACACTGAAAGTAAGTGACAGCTTACACTAAGTGACAGCTGGACACTGATTAGCTGTCACTATATTTGAACAAGCTTTATTTTTTATATTCAGAAAACATGTTTTTATTTGATATGCTTTTAGTTTCATTTTTAAATTTTACTGCTATGTTCATTCATTTGTTATCATGGGGCAATTAACCTACATGTGGTTAATGTTTTATTTGTGCTCCTACACAATTTTGTTAGGTTTTCCTTTTGCTTTTGTGTTATAAAGACATCAATTTTATTTTGTAACCAGGTTGTTGTGTACTGCAGATTTCTGCCCAGGTCCCTCTTGAAAATGAGATCCAGATCTCAATGGGGTTTACCTGGTTAAATAAAGGAAATAAAAATAAATCAATGAATTTGTTAGAGCTCCTGAAATTAACTGCAACTTGTTTTTATTTTTTCTTATTAGATTTTTCCCCCAAATATATAGTAAATGCCAACTAGACATCTTGATGGGAAAATTGTGACCAGCCTTCTCGTTGCAATGACACTTCCTGTAAGGATGCAGGGAAGTCAGAGGAGTAAATTCCAGCGCACTTTACACATCTTTACACGTTACTGAGCCCATGACGCTCCCAGAGAGAGAACATGTTTTTTTATGATCCCACCTTGTCACGTTAAATTGAGGATTGCATTTTTTTCTGTTAAGGCATTATGCCCGATACTAAGGAGGAAAGAGAAAGAGAGAGGGTAATTTGCAAACTTTAGACTGTGAATTAAGTTTGCAGACAGCTTATATCCTGTAACTGTGTTGTTTTAGTTTATAGACTTTGAGTTTTTTGTGCTCTGTTTTAGATCATTTATTGATTTTATTCAAGAAACTGTTTTCATCATTCAATGACAGCTTTTATGCTTAATATAACATTATAAGAACATATTCTTCTCTTGTTTTGCAAATATTATTATAATGCAACACATTTTATTGTTGTTTATAAAAAAGAGCACTGCAATCACAAGGTGAACTGCTTAAACCCATGAAGCAATCAAAAATATTTCTGATTTTCTAAATCTTTCTCTCTGCTTTACTTTTTTAGCTCAAACTTTTGACATTGAATAGAAATATTAATATTGCATAGTTTTGTTTCTACTTTACCCCTCTGGCTAAAGAAGAACCAAATATTTCCTAGACATTAATGTGAAACCTAAAGATCCTAACCCTGTCTTCTTTAAGGCACTTCACGGCCTCAAATCCAGAAACAGCTAAATCCATAGCTAGTATTGTTGTTACTCTTAGAAGACTCCAATTAAGGTGACTATTTTGCTTTTTTAACAGTTAAGTGGTGTGGGTTGGTTTTAATACCAAAGTTCTTACGCCCTTGTATTTTCCTGACCCATTCTACGTAATTTGCAATGAAGAGAACCCCTGGAGTGATATATAGGATTACTAGACTGGAATAACCAGTTGCCTTTACAGCAGCTATAAGATTACGAGTCTGGAATATCTAATCCGTGCTACCTTACGTGCACTTTGAAATCCTGTCATCCTTAATAGATGAGCGTATGGGCTTTTGAGATTGAATTACCCAGATCATGTACACAAGATAAGCTGTTCAGACAGTTGTAGGCCAATTAGCCTCTGTATATGATGCAAATGCTCTAGCACTGTGCCTCATGACAAAATCTGAAAAGTGGGGTGCACAGTGGTGCAGTTGGTAGCACTGCTGCCTCGCAATAAGAAGGCGCTGGATTTGAGTCCCAGCCTGGGGTCTCCCTTCATGGAGTTTGCATGTTCACAATATGCATTTGTAGCTTCTCTCCAGGTGCTCCAGCTTCCTCCAACAGTCCAAAAACATAACTGTTAGGTTATTTGGTATCTAAATTCTCATTAGGTGTGAGTGTATGGCTATTTGTTTTGTCTGTCTCTGTTTTCCCCTGCAATCAATGGGTGACTTGTCCAGGGTGTACCTCACCTCTCACCTTACTTTGATCCCATTGTAATTTCTGATCAAATTCACAGAAAAAAGTGCCAGAGTGGCTAAAGAATATGGGCTTCCTGATTTCTGCAGGTCAACCCTTCCAGAGCTTAAAGACACAGAGGATTTTAGATATTCCAAATACTTGGATGACTTCAGTAAGAAAAAAAGCAAAAGAAACACAGGCACAACCCTACACACACCGACCAAAGGATCTACTGACATTCTGTTGTCATCAGACAGAAACCCTGCTGTCATAATATTGTCACAATATCACAAGGTGGGACTCTTTCTAAGTGTATCTTATCACAAACTGTAAGCAAAAGAGTCATATTCTGCATAAATGTGTCATTTTGTAATTTTGAATAAAGATGGGGGACCTCTGATAGAAAAAGATACCTGGATGAGCTCTAAACCTGACTAAAATTGTGATGACAAGTAGACAAAAATACTACTTACAAACAAAATAAATGACCATTAAAAAGACTAAAAGAATGGAAATCCATCCCAGTGATGCACCTGTGAGGATTTCTCTCTGAGTCTGCAGTTCTACAGAGTCTTACAGAGCTTTTTTGTTCAATGTACTTCAACTGATCTGTGTCGTGTTTTCACCCTTCACATGAAGTTGTGTTGGAAAAGCTTTGAACGGAGCAACATATGAATATGAGGAGATCATGATCATTTATTTTTTACTTTACATTTTTTTTTTTTTATTTAAGAAACTATTTTATGTAGTTTACTATCTCCAGCTACTTTTGTTACAGGGCATGCCTCGTTTTAGTCATTTAATATCTTTGTTTTCCCTGTAGACTGAAAGCTGAGCTTTTCCACTCTAAAGCAATTAAAAAAAAGTGTGTTCAATAAATCATGCTTTTGCTTTGCAACAGAATACTAGGAAGAAAATACTACCTTAAAGACAGACTTTCAAAACAGATGAGACAATCAACATAAACAGAAGATACATTTTAGCTTAAAATAATTATGAAAGGTGTTTCTTATCATTCTTATGCACTGAAATAACTAAATTGTTGTTAAATAGCCAACAAAATTACATCAGTGTAGTTTCTCTTCTATTCCAAAAATATCTGGAGGTTTTTTTTTTTTTTCTTCAGTGTTAAAGTTAGAATTTTCCTCTTCTGGGCAGAGGTCACCGTTTGTACCAGGAGCAGCTCAAAGTCGAACATCTGCGAAGGTGTGCTGAAGGTGTTTCTACCGATGCAGCACCAATGTAGTTCACAAATAAGCCTTCTGATGGAGAATTGCTTTGTCAACACAGATTGTTTGTCGGTAAGGTGATAGTGTCATCAGGAAGGGCGGAGGAATGGATGATAGATGGAGGGCTACATGGGAGAGTGGAGGGAGGGGCGTAAATCGCTCTGGTACACCATCAGTTCCCCTGAGAAGAGTAACAATGCAGTAACTGCAGTCTACGTCATCCTGGAGTTCATATCTCATCTCTAGACCTCCCCTTTCTCACTTTTACTGTCACAAATCATTTTGCAGTGGAGGGGATTGATTATTTACTTTTGCTCTGACTCGTGCAGTCTGTGATCCCGCCCCCATCGATGTCCATCTTCCTGCCTTTGTCTTTGGGTGTAGCGAATTCGATAATAAAGTGTTTTAGTGGCAGGTCATGCCTCAACTGGCTTTGTTCTCAATGACGTGCCGGGCAATGAAGGAGCTTATGAAAAGGCCTATACATGTGAAGAATATTGAGTCAGCAATTGCTGCTTGTCTGAGCAGATGCACATCCCCACGTCTTTTCATATGCATGGGCTTTCCTTGGTTCAGTTGCTTTAGCACAAAGTTGGAATTTAAATTCATGGATGCATCATGCTACTGTGACGACTCATAATGAGGTGACAGTGTATGGTGATGAATGGGGACACAGCAGAGACTGTCAAGTTTTCTGTGACCTTGAAGCTGCGTCCCTGAGCGCGTCTGCAGTGGTCCTGCTCGTACCGCAGTGTTAGAGGGGACCAGCAGACAGCCAGCTGCAGGCTGCAGCAGGATGACAGCCATATGCAGAGAGGATATCTAGCATTAGAACAGCAGTATTCAATCAGGAAACACAACACTCAACCTGTTTTACCAACTTGGTCACCATTCCAAAAAAGTTTTAGGAAAACTTTAATTAAAAGTTTAAATCCTTGGAAAAACTTTATATGAAAAAATACAAAGAACAGCAGTCTAAAAAATGGATTTAATTTTTGAATGGTTGAAGAGACCTTCCTCATCTTCTGAGGATAAGAGCTTAAAATCTGTGCAATTTAGTTTAATTCTTGACTTTGTTTGCTTTTTAAACAAATATGAGCTTGAAAAATCATTCCTGCACACTTTGCAACTTTAAGTAAAAGTATGTATAGATTTTATATATGAAACTGGACCTTGCACTTGTTTACAAAAAAATGAAGGATTTGTGTGTAAGAAAATACAGAAACAGATCAGATGGCAGATGAAATAAGAGTTTTTGTCAAATCAGGATAGATGGAAAACAGTCTGAAACCCCCAGGCAAACAGATGTTGTTGTAGTGTTAAAGGACAAAAATAGTTCAATCCCGAAGGTCAGGATTTATCGGATGATCCTGCAAGTGGATGCTTAGTCTGCAGAAAAAAGGCAAGTGAGTGGGACCCACACTCCCTTCCCCTCATCAAACAGCGATTGGCTCCTGCACAGTAAATCTCCTATCACAGAGCTTACCTATAATGTCCCCACTGACGGAGGAGGGAGCAGCCAGAACAAAGCCAGGTGACCCCTACATTTAGTGTACAGTCAGATACCTTTGTGGGTGTTTTATTGTTTATCTGTGTTTGTGAGAGAGTGAGAGAGCAGTTGTGTACGGTTGTGAGTTTGTGAGGGTGTATTCAGCCTCTCTGGTTTCGCATATGGTGTTAAATTACTCAGTGAGAGCTTTAATACAGCTAGAGACACTCTTGATTGGAAGTTTGGATGAGGGAGTGTGAGGGAAGTGGGGAACAGAGCGGAGCTGGCAGGCAGGACAAAGAGGGCACAGAAACTTCTGCAGAGCCTGGGACATGGGTGAGTCCTCACTGCATGCATGTTGTGCCTCTTTGACAGTCAAGTCTGATGTTTATGTCTCCTTACAGTGATAACTGTTTTTGTAAATGTCGGGCTAGTGACAGATAATAACCTATCTGAAATTAAAGTTTTTTCTACATTCAGAAAAGTGTCTCCAATCAAAGGATGTCGATTCTTATTTCTTATGTCTTGGCGATGTCCTTTGTCTTCTCACTTGGACTCATTCATCCTGTGTCACTAACATGGGACACTTAGCTCACATAATTATGTATCTATCATCTATAATTTCCTTATATAAGATTTAACTCTATACCCTTAACTGTCATGCTATCTGCTAGCTGAGAATGGAATCCGAGTCATGTGAGTCTCCTTGAGTCTTGAAGGGCCCTCAGTGTCAAGTGAATTGCAGCCTTATGGTGTATGTTACAATTTAGATACCTGTTCAAACCTGGCTAAAGTTTGTCAGTTTGTGAAACTGACAAACTACTTTGAACTCAAGAAGATTTCTGATAGTCAATGAAAATTAGGGTTAAAAAATATTGATGTTAACATATAAGGAAAAATTGTTTATTTTGAATTAGTTTATGGCGTCAGTCATATATGGAGGATCAGTTGTTTTGCCAGAGGAAATAGTTTTGCTACGCATTATCAGCAATAATGCCCCATATGCTGCATGCAAGCACTTTCACGTCTGATCTTGCAGAGTCTGAGTTTTCGTTTAGGTCATTGGAAAGAAATTGAAGCGGAAAAATAACTGTACGTGCAGAGTATCAGATGGCAGGTTCTTTGCTGATGCAAACAGGAGCCGACAGAAAATCTCCTTATCAACAAAACTAGATTGCAGCACTTAAGAAGAATTTAATACGTCTCTTTTTATCACATTACTTTACAGATTAACCAAAGGCCTGAATCCAAACTTAGTGTCCAGCAGCCTGAATGGTAACCAGGAGGAGAGAAGCTCTGGCGCTATCTTCAGCGTGGCACTGGTTGAGATTCATTCTCTGTCTCCGGAACCAGATTGACCATCATAGCTTGCATCAAAGCAGGCAATGGAGGTGCCGCTTGTTAATTTTGAAAACATGGACGATGTTGGCATCAACCTAGGTGACCCAAGCGACTCGGGTTACCCGACCTCACCCAACTCAGAGGCTCCTGATCAGAACTTGCTGGCCCACCGGCTGGCTTCTCCTCCTCAGTCGCCACGCAGAGGACGGCGACAGCGTCAGTCTGGACAGGAAGGGCTGTCCCCCTCCACTCCTCCAACTCTTACCTCCAAGGCAAACTCCAGCAGTGGCAGTCTAATCTCCAGTCTGAAACTTCCGGCAAACAGTGAGTCTCCCACTGACAGTGTCTTCAGTAAGATGCTAAAGGATTATTATGAAAATGAAGATCTGTTCGAAAAGCACTGCTTGGAGGAGAAAGATGAGAAAGTCGTCATAAATATTTCTGGCTTGATGTTTGAAACCCAACTCAGTACCCTGAGTAAGTTTCCAGAGACACTGTTGGGTGATCCCAGGAAGCGGTTACAATACTTTGACCCAATGAAGAATGAGTATTTTTTTGATAGAAATCGTCCATCATTTGATGGGATTCTCTACTATTACCAGTCAGGAGGGAGAATCCGCAGACCAGCCAATGTTCCCTTAGACATTTTTGCTAATGAAATTGTTTTCTATGAGTTGGGCCATGAAGCAATGGAGCAGTTTCGTGAAGATGAAGGGTTTATTAAAGAACCTGAAGTCCTCTTACCCACCAATGAACTGAAGAAGCAGTTCTGGCTCCTCTTCGAATACCCTGAGAGCTCCAGTGCGGCCAGATCTGTGGCTCTGGTCTCTGTCTTAGTTATTGTCATTTCCATCTTTATTTTCTGTCTGGAGACTCTTCCAGTGTTCAGGGAGGACAGCGATTTCCCGCCAGGTTTCATCCAAATGATCAACGGAACTGCCTCTTACCCTGCCCCTAAAACTGTGTGGACATATCTCACGGACCCATTTTTCATTGTGGAGACTATTTGCATTATATGGTTCTGCTTTGAGCTTGGTGTCCGTTTTGTGGTTTGCCCCAGTAAGAGTGATTTCTTTAATAACATCATGAATATTATTGACATTGTGTCTATAATTCCTTATTTTGTCACCCTGGGAACCGAGCTGGCCACAAAGCCGGATGAAGATGTGAATGCAGGTCAGAACATGTCCTTGGCAACTCTAAGAATCATTCGACTTGTGAGAGTCTTCAGAATTTTTAAGCTCTCCCGCCACTCAAAAGGTCTTCAGATTTTGGGTCAAACCCTAAAAGCCAGCATGAGGGAACTGGGGCTGCTAATCTTCTTCCTCTTCATAGGAGTCATCCTCTTTTCCAGTGCCATCTACTTTGCAGAAGTGGATGAGCCCCAGACGCAGTTTGTTAGCATCCCTGATGGCTTCTGGTGGGCTGTGGTATCCATGACCACTGTTGGTTATGGGGACATGTGCCCAATTACAATGGGAGGCAAAATGGTCGGCACCCTCTGTGCCATTGCTGGTGTCCTGACCATTGCCCTGCCAGTCCCTGTCATTGTCTCCAACTTCAACTATTTCTATCACCGTGAGACCGAGCAGGAAGAGAAACAAGTGATGGATGCAGCTGCAGAAGCTGCCCAGAAAATGTCAGCTGCTAACAAGTATGGAAGTACCCTTTCTCTCAACAAGAGTAATGGCACATGGCAAAATGAGAAAAATGGCATGCATTGAGAAAAATAAGTAATTTTTATGAATGTCAGAGGAAGATAGACATTAAAAAAATCAAGCATATGTGTTAGTGAGACAAACTTGGTTTATTCACTCATCTTTTTGTACTTGAAACACTTGTGCAAATGATTACAGTATTATTAGGCACCATGTGGTGAGACAACCAGTCCACAAACTGTCTGTCTGCATGTAGATGTGTCAAAGTGCAATTAACATAACTCAGCAACTACTGCTTCAGTAACTCAGAGAATACACCGTGCAGCAAGATGTGATTTCTACAACAGACCAACATTTCACCTAAAGATTGGCTTGCTTAGACAGCAATAGTGTATATTTGTCCATCAGATGAAAACAAATCAAGTAATCTGAGCTCACATAGTTCATTGTTAGTCTACACTTTATCATACTCAGCAAAATCAAGATTGGTCTTGGCAACATGTTCAAGGGCAGGCAAGTGTTGGAGGTGTAACATAAGACATTGCCATACACATTGTCTTCTCAGCAGGTCTATAGGTGCAAATGTACAGCCTGCGGCATCTTTCCATGTAACAATATCTGTGTGATAAATAGCTGGCAGAGTAGCATGTCTGCTATTAATCTTATAGCTAGCCTGCAAACTTAAATATAAACCTGCTTAATCTTCACTATACAGTACATGCAAAAACTTTGCATGCAGCAGTTTTAGTGATCAAAAACGCAGGTTGCTTTTTTATCCACAGGTTTTATTATTAGAATTCGGCACCAAGCCCAAATGAACATGGTTTTGGCTGTAAATGGAACATGTCAACACTTGTTATTCTAATGTGAACTTACCCTTTAAAACTGCATCACTTCATTGCACTGAAAATGTTTTTCTATGTATGTCTTAAGCACTTTAGGAGCTTCACATCATCCATTGTTGGCAGGGAAAACGTGTTTAAGTGTACAGAAATGTGAGATCACACACACGCCCACACACCCCCCCTCACACACACACATATATATATATATATATATATATATATATATATATATATTTGTGACCAGACTAGGTTAGGGGAAAGACAAAAAAAAGTTTTTTTTAAGTATTTTTTCATCTGCCTTTTTATCTCTTACTTCAATGCATGGTATAGTGGCTAAGCTGAGGCTTAATTCCCATTATTATATCTGAACATTTGATACATGCACACACACATATATATATATAAAGATTGAATTTGTTATGGTATTTTAAACTTATAATAAGAAACAATTTATTTGACATGAGATTGAGAGACATACAAAGATAATGAGCTAACTGGGTTTGTGATAGCATATGACTTGTAATTTCCATAAGAAAAACATGAATTGGAACCATTTATGCATGAAAAATTTCTGTCACTGAAAACTTAATGTATGAGTGTCTTGTTATATAAATATTGCTTGTACTGAAATGTCAGTGAATGTAATTGTAACTCAATCAATGCCTTTGTAATCCTAAGAAATGCAATATGGTGATGTGTGGGTCTTAAAGAACATTGTGTTCTTCATCCATTGAAAAAGCTGTACCTGCTAGGAAAATATAATGCAATAAGGTGACATGAGTAGATCACCTCAGTAATTAGCACTTTACTATGTTACAAAGCACTGAATATGTTAAGACTGTTACTGTATGTGTCAACATTGTACAGTACACATATTTTGCTATGTTTTATTCATCCAGCAAAGAGTGCCTTTCATTAAACATGTACCCAAACTGAGCCATGCTTCCCTCTGTTGATTTTTTAAAGAATTTATTCTGGGATAAACTGTGCACAGGTCTAAGCAGATTTATGAGTTTGAGCTTCAATTTTCCTTATGTTTATTTATAAAAGTGATGAATGAAAGTGTAAGTGTCAGTTTTTTGGCTTCAGGGCTGAACTCTCATTAACGCCTCATGTTGGCTTGTTATTAACACCTTCTCACTGGCTGTTCGCATTGCTGATATCACGATGAAAATAATTGTGTGATGCTTGTCATATGACAATATAGAATAAAGTCATGTTTTTTGTGTTGTTTTTTTTCTGTATTGATATAAATAGGTCGTGTCAATAGAAAGCTGGAGGAGCAGATGTTTGTTTGAGGTCTAACAAGCCCGTAAGCTCATGAAGAAAAGAAAAAGAGCCTGGCTAAAGATGGGTGAGATGACGGAAAAAATTACTACTAATTGATGCAGATGAAAACTGACATATTCTCTATAATATTTATTACAAATGTTGAACAAAAAACAAAAAACAAATTAGATCACATGTTCTGTTGGCTGTAGTCTGTTCTAAACAGGGAAATTATAGTGTTGTGTGGGAAACAATGTCTTTGACTGGGATCACTTCAGAAGAAAAGCACCAAGTTAAATATGCAGTGCAAATTAATCTTTTATTATATGATCTGTCTTGGCCTCTGAGTCAAGACAGAGGCTGTTTTACTTGCTGATTGTTCCATGCCTTCATATATAAACAAACCATTCCTGGTCAGTAACTCTAAACTGTACCAAATTTATGTTGCTCTTCTGGATTTTGCTTTTCTGAGCCAATTTCTGCCTTAAAGGTTTTTGTTTTTCTGTTTGTCATGCTGTGTTTTTGAGTCTTTTCAACTTGACAACTTATCATTCAGGTCAGCATGCCACTCTTCTGATTTCTGATCGCTCATTGATATCCCACGGATACCCTCTGTTAGCATTTTAGCATTTAAAAAGACAGATGGCTCAGGCAAGGTCGAAGCTAAAGAGAGGCTTCATTTATAATTCATGAGAAGGTCCATGAAGATATCAAATACAGCCCGCCTTTGATAAAAAATTCACCCCAAGAAAGTGATTCAAAGACCAACCGGTCCGGTCTCTGTGACACACCGGTGTAGTGCAAATCTTAGTAGAACTAAAAATATCTGTGTAGCATGAGTGCTCTTTACTTCTGACTCTCCGAGCTGGTGACAAGCTGCGTCCCTCTGCTCTAAATGAAACAATGGACGAGTCTCACGCGAAAGCTCAGACAGTGAGTCTCATATCAGTGGATTGGGTTACTGTACTGTCAGCAGACACGTTAATTCAATTCTCAGAGTTGCACAGACAGCAGCCTGTGCACAGTAGTTTGCTGCCTCCAGAGAGTAAAGTCACCTGGAACTCAGCAGATTGTGTTCAAATCAAATCGCTTAAAGTTCTTCAGTTCCTTTGAGAAACTGCAACTCGTCTGGATTTAAAGCAAAGTACACAGACGTGAGAATGCTTTGGAGAAAAGTGTGCAACACCAGGGAATATTGCTATTGATTATAGCTCAACTTTGTTAACGTACAGTATTACTTAAGGTATGGATCCCACACTGTGACTCTGCATTTAAATTTTTATAGCCTGTTCATTAACTACAAGATTAACATTATGAATTGAAAAGGAATCCAATAATTTTGCTAATGGAGATAGGAAACTCAATGTTCTGTCAGCATAATAGAAGATGATGAATGAGCAAATAAAGACACTGTTTTGCATAAAGTGAGGGTCTAGCCTTTTAGTGCTTCACATGCTGCCAGTACCTTGCTTTTGAATGCAGTATTTTGTGAAAGGATCAAAAGATGCTATAAAAAAATGCCTTTTCTTCATCCCAAAAAATTTAATTTCATGTGAAAGTTTTAATCAATTTCTTTATACACTGTTTTATTTACTTACATGTTTGCTTTATTTGGAAGCGTAAAATAAGAAAACAGCAGAGGTTACAAATGAAAATGCAAAGAATGTTCTTCAAAGCACAAAGTACATTGTTTTGAGAAAGTTACTATGCTCCTTGAACAATTTCAGACTTTTTCATATACCTTAGACAAATACAGTAATTTGTCTCCAGAAATAACCTGTTTACTCAGGGGAACTAAATGCAAATATACCTGATACATTTTAAATGAGAAAAATCATGTATCATTTTGTTTCTCAGTCACAATAATGCACTCCATTATTTTGGCCTGTCACATAAAATCACAACAAAATACTTAGAGGTATATGGTTAAGTGGCAAAATCTGAAAATGTTCAAGGAATCTGAATACATTTGCCTAGTCCCTATCCAAAGTGCAAAAGAGCCACGGGAATAGTTGTTGTTTAACTACTGATTCAGAAAATTTTTTTGGAAAACACAGAATTTGAACTTAAGAAAATCCCCAAGAGACCTTTAGAATTGTGTTTAAAGTTTGACCTGTTTAAACCAAAAGTTTAAAAAAATTGTTTGGTTTAACACTTCTGAAAATCTCAGGAGAAAATAGAAAAAGTGCTGTAGAAACCAAGCATATCA
The DNA here is from genome assembly GCA_903067065.1 of Brachyrhaphis terrabensis. Lineage (NCBI taxonomy): Eukaryota > Metazoa > Chordata > Actinopteri > Cyprinodontiformes > Poeciliidae > Brachyrhaphis > Brachyrhaphis terrabensis. Next base: position 62,141 of record CAEGAG010129720.1, read on the forward strand.
ACTTTATCACATCTGTTTTTGCAAGTATCTCTGTGAATGACTAACAATGACTTGCAAAGTAATTTCCCAGACAAACACGTGACAACAGTAACAGATTCTGTAGGTAGTATAAAGATACTTATGTGACACAAAAAGTTTTGAAAGAAAAACTACTTCTAAAAACATGTTAAATGTTTATTTTACGAAGCTAAATAATTTAGAATTTCCTGGAATTTTTGCTTACCACCTTTCACTATATGCAGAATGAGAATACAGTGAATGTTGAAGCACGTTATTTAAATAGTACTTTCAGCAATATTGCTTCTATAAAACAGATTTATTTAGTAAGCAGACATAAATAACGCTGTTGTATTTTCTTGAGTCTGTTTCTATATGAATTGTGAGTTGCCTTATGCCGCACAAATCATTTTATGATTGGAGAGAGACGCCCCAGGATACACAGAGAAGAAGTAATGACTCAAAAAGATAAAGATTTATGACAGGTAAATGCACAGTGACTGCTCTGCTGTTCTGCTGCAAGCTCCAGAGGTCAATGACCAATCCTTGTGGGACGAAACGTGAGTCTCACATTTGTAAAGCTTAACACCCATGAAAAATGAAGAAGGTGACCTTAAGTATCACCTAGGGCCAGACAGTAAATGGAGCATTGAATTTGGATGAGCCCAGGCTGCTTTCCATGACAACAAACTGGAAAATTCAGAAAGTCTAATGAGTATGACTGAGAAAAGGATTCCAGTCATAAATTTTACACTAAGATAAGTCTAGGTAAATCCACATGGAGAGCGAGCTTTACTAGAAATGATGCAAGTAACTGACTTTAATATTTATCTACACACCTCATCAATTAAAACACTGTATGGAACAAAGTATTTTAATCAGGAAGAAGAACTTTGACTAGAAATTAATGCTTAATTATGCTGCAGCCAAGGCAAGATTTATGTACTCTTTTATAGGTTCATCTTTTCAATCTCAGCATCAAATATGTTTGGTTCTTAAAAAACAATCTTAATAGTTTATTATTATTTTTGTATTACTCTTGCTCTTTGTTTAAATTAAGTACAACAATTTAAACAAAGGGCACAGGTACTGCCCTCTAGTGGCTTCCATAGTCACCAGATCAAGTCAGTTCGATAAAAGGCTCCAGCCCAGTGATAACCAGGTGCACCTGATAAAAGTGACCTATGAGTGTTAAGGTCTTGACAGAGTATAGAGCTTAAATTTCATTGGTAAGTGTGACACCACGTGGAGATTTGGGGGTACTACAAAACAATCCTGTCTTAATTTTTTATTTTGTAACTTGCACTCTCTCATTTATTTCAACTTAGTTAAAAAATGCACAAAAAATTAGAAATACTTGAAATATGTTAGATTTAACATCACCTTATGAATTAAAAGCAAGCTAGTGAAATAAGGTCAGCTTATAGACAAAACTATTCTTGGCTGCAAACAGTCCATATGATAGAAAACTTTTGTCCACGGTTTCTATGGATTTAAAGCTTAGCAATCAGGATAAGACTTTATTTATAGTGATGTGTCACTGAAGCTGACGGACAGAAAGATAAACTAGAAGTAAACACTTTATTTGAATGAAAACTGGGCAAGTCTTTTTATTTGTAAAAGACTTTTGGGAAAACCAAGATGTCCCTATTGGTGTTGTAACAAACTATTTCCGATCAGACAAAGAGGTGAGGAGGGGAAGTTGTTACTACAAGAAGTGTCTGAGGTTATGTCAGAGTAGATTCAGTTTATTGGTATGTTGGTAATAATAATGTTTTTTTATTACTGAAGCTACGTATGCTAAAAACTGCAGCTAATCTTTTTTGCTGCAATAGTCTAGCTGCAATTTTAACCAAGTGCAGTTAAAAGATGAACTGGGTTTATTCTTTAATAGCAGTTTCAAAGATTACAAAAGCCAAAATGTCAAAATTGAGTTGAATCATCACCACAAAACTTTGATTATATATACTATTGTACATACACAAGACAGGTCATGCTTGAAAACCAATGTTCCTCTAAACAAGTTAAATCTTGAATGAGTTGTCCTTTCTCTGAATACAGATACTTTATCCTACAACACTCACGAATCAGTGAGGGTTAATTAACTCTATTTATAAAAACTCAAAGATTTCTGCCATTTTTGATTGGGTCAAGTATAAAAGTCAGTGGTCAAGACTGAAGTAGACTGCTATAAAATGAAAAAAAAAAAAAAAAAAAAAAAACATTTTTCCAAATGTGTTTTTTAAAACTTATATTATTATATTTCACTTACAAATGAAGAAACCGTAAAACAGAGCTGGGAAATAAAAAATGGATCTCCACAGCAGAATTTTGCAACATATATTTTGAAAAAAATTAGACTGAAAAGGTGACTCAGCTTTGTTTTTATTTGGGTTGCTGACATCACAAGAAGCAAAGCTGGCATTATTAGAAATGGTAGAAGAGCAATTTGATAAATTTACACATAGACTATGAACTCCTCAAGGTTTTCAGGTGTTCAAACCTACATGTTTGAACCAGAGTTCAAACTTTAATGAACAATGAATGAATGAATGATAGATATATGGTAAAATAAACATAAATGGGGACAGGTTTGTCTTCAGAAGTTTTGTATAAATACTACCTGTTCATGTTTTCAAAATTAATAAATGCTCCTCTGAATAATAAATAATTTAGTGATTTGCATTTTGTAAAAACCTTTGCATGTAGTCTGAGATAATATACTTTAACCTATATAGGCTACATAAACTCTGTCTTTTTGGCTGCCTGAGATGAGATGTTTTTTTGTACTTCTTCCCTCTGACATTAGCCGGACGTTGGCCTGAAATGATCATCGAACATCTTTGATCCTGAAATCTGGCCGTTCTAGTTTCCCCAACCTCTTCCATGCATTTTATTGCAGCCAAATTTCCCTGAACTCCATGCCGTGTTCTCACATGCGGCTGTATTTTGCAACTTAAGCGAAGTGCACAGCTTTGAGGGAGGAAATTTGATTAAAATAGATGAATTGCATATGCCATAGCGGTGAGGTGCATAATGAATCCCATACCTTAGCAAAGTTAAAATGCCAGCACCACCATACAGAGATTTTAAAAAACAGCAGCAGAACAGGATGAATACTCTTGTAGTGTTTGTGTTGTGTCCAAAAGATAACAAAGAAAATGAAAATAAAAGTTTCTGTCTCTAAGCACTGCATATTTGGTTGAGGAATACAGTTCCTCTATGAGTCCTCTGTTTTTATTCAAAAATCACCATTTAAAAGTTTTAAATTTAAATAATGGGCAGGATAGTACAATGAAATCAAAATTTCAAATAGAAAATCTGGAAGACTGCTAAACAACCCCAATCTTAAACTTCAACATGGCTGTTGTGCAGTTACATCCACACCTGCACAGAAAAAAAAACTCTTTAAGCAACATTTATTGCTATTCTTAGCTTTTCTTTAGACAGGCCACCCTTTTACAGGAAACACGTTGCTTTGACTTCCTATTAAACGTGGCCGATTATTACACTGCGCAGCTAAAGAGAAACCATAAACAAGGTCTGATATCGACGTCTTCGTAATCCCGGAAACCATACTAGGTGGACAGAGCAAAATCCCCTAGTGTCGCATTACCTTATCTCAGGTGTTCAGGTGAAATCCGCAGTGGGAGGACCTCCGGGCCTCGGTAAGCAGGTAAATTAGTCTCTTTATAAGACACAAACAAGCCTTTCTACAGCGAGTACCTTCAAAACCCGCGATCTGATTATTTCATAGGGATAATTAAAGGATTTCAACGGGTAAAGGTGAGTTTACTGACAGAGTAACTTGATCATAACACGTGTTGTTTTTCTTCCTTCTTTGACTTTTAAACGGTATTTAAAAACGCGTCTCTATTTGTTTCGCAGTAATAACCGCATTATATAACACAACTTAATTACACTTTCCTGTTTCATCTGCGTTTTAAAGACTGTTTAGAACAGTAGATAAAAAAATAAAACACTGCGTGAACCGTAACTGTCTTAAAATCATATGCTTTGCTTCAGAAATTAGATCAAGACATTATGCATTTTTTTGTCAACTTAATATTTTATGATGTTTATTGAAACTGGCCCTAAAGAATTATGATCATGAACGGCGTGAGCAACATTCAAACATTAATTACTGTAATATTCTCCATCAATAAAGACAATATAATAAGATTTTTTTTAAGTGTTAAAAATGAGTAAAAAATAATGTTATTTAACAGTATAAATAAATTAGAAAGTTCATGTGTTTTTCAACTAAGATATTTAAATCTGATAAAACATGGTACGCTTTTCTCTTCTTCCTCTCAGAACCCACCATGGAAACATCAACAGAAAAACAAAGGCCTGCTCACGGCCAGATAATCTCTGTGCCCCATAAGGACACAGTGCGTCTCCTGGAGGTTTACGTCAAGCGGAGCCTCAGCCTGAATGAGGGCAGTCTGGAGGCAAAGAAAGCAGGGAAGAAGGAAAAGTGGGTGACCCTGTCCAAAAGGTATAGACGGTCCTCCAGCGACCCTTCGCTACACTTGCACGAGGCATTAAATCACAGTGAATCAAGTGTGCTTCCTGTGGCTGAACCCCAGATGTATGAACCCATGAAAGATCCTGAGGAATCAGTGGAGCCAGAAATCAAGATTAAAAAGACCAAAAAGATCAAGAAACCCTCATTTTGGAAGACTTTTCTTGGCTTTTTCAAGAATGAGGACAAAGAAGAAGATCAAGACACTCCATTAGAGGTGCTTGACGACTCAAGCCAATCAACTAACTGCCTGCCCACAACTCAGATCCCCTTTCAAAAGAAATCATTCAGGAAAAAATCCTTAAGAAGGAAATTGTCCAAAAGGCGGTCTCTGAGATCAATTAAATTTGGTAAAGATGTCAACTCTACTGATAGCACTGGAGTAGAAGGTAACTGTTACAGAAATGAAGATTCATATTACTGTCATGTTACTGCATTTAAAAATTGCTCATTAATATCCAAACATTTGTTTAACAGCTGTGATCAGTGTCGAACCGACATACGCCTACTATGAGAAAGTATCAGAAGAACTTGAAAAAATTGTACATGAGGTCAAAGAACAAGAGGAAACGGAAATTCTGTCCAATGGTAAGAAATGGGTTATTTTGCTGGTAGTTTGCAGCTGTTAAAAATAGTTAACTGCTGACAGGATAGTGTGGGAAAAAAACAAACAAATCTGGAACTGGAAGTACTGAAGGGAAGAAAAAAATGCATAGTAGAATTAACATTTAAACAGATTCCGTTCAATAAAACCTGTTCAGAAAATATATTAATAGTTTCTGTTTGTGTTTGTTTTCAGAGGAACTTATCAAAAGGATTGTCGCTTTGACCATACAAGAGGGTGATGCCATTGATGACAAGGTGGGTATTTCCTCCTATTGTCAGTGAAAAAGTATTAGTTGGAAATAACAGAGTAGTTTTTAATAATTGGATACCAGGGTGAAGAGCTGAAGATACAGTAAATCTATTGTTGACAAGGAAACAACTGTTTTAAATATAAAAGTTGAAAAACAATTTTAAAAAGTACAATTGAGTTAAGTTCAGGCTTTAAATCATCCATCTGTACCTGTCTGTTAGAGGCATGTTTTTGAAAACACAGCAAAAGCAACGAAGACTAGAAAGGAGGAAGAGCTTTACAGAGTACATGTTGAGTCATAGAAGGTTTGAAAACCAACCACAGGTCATGTGATTGCTGTGACATATGGCCTGTTGAAACAGTCTAAGTTAAATCACTTTGAACCTATAAGTGAACAAGCCAACAGTAGTTAATTAATTGTATGTGTATTGTGAAATGTAATATAAGATAAAAAGGTACAATTCAGGCATTGTTTTTACCCAGTGATTTCCTGTTTGTATTTTCTAATGCAACACTTTACTGTTTTTTTTTTTTTTAGTTAAGCGGTTGAGTATTTGCAGACTTTTAATATTTTCTTGCTCCTTAAAGTGCACACAGTACAATGAGAAAATATTGCAGTGAATCAGCTGCCTAACAGCTTTCAAATAATCATTAACCACATTTACAGAATCACTTTGGATTACAGTAAAAGGATTGTCTTTGCTGCGTTATCTCAAGAAGGTCAAAACATACTTTCCCTCCTGATAGCTCTATTATCCTTATCTCCTTCAGCTGAAAGATAACCCCACGCTGAGCAGCTTTTTCCAGCAAATGTCTTACTCCTCCTTCCAGAAGATGGCAGATGCTTACCTGGAGAAAGAGGCAATGCCAAACCACAAGCCGCCCACTGTGCTACCTACAGCACCCGAACTGGTCAAATTGGCTTTCACCCTGGACTTTACGGCCAGGGTAGCTGGGCTTTCCAAACACAACGTGGGTCACATCACTTGTCTCGGGAACCGTTATCTGCAGGACCGATTTGAATACAGACAGGTGAGAATGCTAAAGAATGGATTCCATGTTTGCTAAAGACAAGTTTCTAGAATTTTGATAGTTTTCCAGCATAAGGAATGTCAAGCTCAAAATTGTACTGTTAGGTTGTTTGTATTGTGACAATGTTACAAATACTGCCCTTTCTTAGGATCACAATGTTTACACAAGCAAATTATTAGAGAAAGCTAACATAATCTAATTACCTTTATTTGAAACAAAACAATCTATTTTACTGGCTTATGGGCACAACAACTAATTGGTTACACCTATAAATTTTTTGATAAATGGACTTAAAACAAAAATTACAGATACTTCTACCAAAAACAGAATATCACTAAATAGAAATCTCAGTATTTTATTCCTGTTAATTTTGAGGATTATGCTTAAACCTAACAAAAACCCCAAGTTAAATTTCTTAGAAAACTGAATTTCACACAAAATCACTAAGCAAGAAAGTGTCCAGAAGTACTGAAATTATTAAAGTTTTTGACTGAATCTGATATTATTATTTAAGATGCAACTTTAGTGCAAGTTAAATAATTTAGCAGGAATTTTAAAAGAACCACCTAATCTGTCTTTTTTGCAAGTAAAGTAAAGGCGTAGGTAAAAGTGTAAAACTTTAAATCCTAGTATGACAGATATTCATTTCCAGTTTGAAACCTTAGCTGTTTCAAACCTCACTATATCTTGATAGCAGAAGTCAGACGATACCTAACTGAAAAGTACAAATGCAAAAATGGAAAATTTTGTTTTAATGTTTCCTTGTTTCTTTCAGGCATGCACAGACCACCCCTGGTCTGACAGCGATGATGTAGACAGTGTTCCTCTAACAAACTGAGATCTGCCCAACTATTCACATCCCCACAGATGTGACTACAGAGCTGCACAAACTCCACTTTATGAACAGTCTGAAAACTTAAGTTATTTAACATGTGCTTGAAAGAGTTTACTAATCTGTGAAAATGTGACACAGCTTTCTCAGAAAGCCGTCACTTGACAGGCCAATGGCCCTAAACCCAATCTTAGTGAGCCAGCCACCGAAAAGTACTGAACTGAACTGTGATAGCATTTTGTTAGATTCATATTTAGGTGCGTCTCTAAGAGACACTACAATGCAAGGCTTTTTGCCATATTTGAAAATCTGTTGATTTTAACAATAAAAAACAGTGCAATATTTTCTTCTGTACGGGTAACTGAGCTCTTGTTAAATTCTGAGCTCTTGTTAAATATGTATTGTGTGTATCAAAACTGTGACTTTTTGTTATGAATGCTGGCATTCATAATGTCAACTCTGATCTTGTAAAATACTGAAATGAGTTTTATTTTTTAATAAACATATCTATGCTTAACATGGTTGGCAGCTCTTTCATTCACTAACATGTAAGCAGGAAACAAACTAGAAATGAAGTACAGCTTGTCAAAATTAAAGACCTAGTTCTCATAAGTGAAGAAAAGCGTTGCATGAGTTGTACTGCTCCTCCTTCGTGTGGGGAGGGTGACGTTTATCTGAATGAGTCAAACTGTTGATACACCTGGAGGAGAAAGAGCTGCTTGGACTTGTTTCCAGGAAAGGGTAAACTCATTGGATTAGTTTTTATTTGCATTAGAACGGATTTTATCTACTTTCACAACTCAAACTTGGATCAAACTGGGGTCAGGAGTCCAACAGGTGTATAGATAAATTAATTTATAGATAACCAGTAACAGGTCACAAGACTGCATGCTAACTTGTAATTACAAGTATGGTATGTCAGCTTTTATGACTAAAGTGAGCATGATGTTCTCTCTGCTGCAGCATGAAACTGTACATAACCTACCAGAAATAATGATCACTCAGGGGAAAACTACTAAATACAGTGCACTGCCATGCAACAGATGAACTTGCATACATCAGAGAAAATGGCACAGACAAGTGGAGATCATGTTAGCTGCATAGTTCACTTAAGTATGGCAAGAATCACAATAAAATGCTAAATGTAATGCAAAGCTAAGTTATAATTTGACTTAAAAATCTGGGCTTCGAAAAATATTTCCACATTAATAATTTTATCATCAATTGGGTAATACACAAACAACGCATAAAAATTGTCGGGTGAAAGCAAAAATTCAAATATTGCTCAAGTGACATGTACAGTGACAAGTTAATTACTTGCTCAATCAAGATTATGCCCGATTGTGTGATCAGTTCTCAACGATGAATTGTCAAGATGATGTTGACTCACATGCTACAGCTACACCACAAAGAAAAAAACATGGTTTCTGGTTGCAAACAGTAGTTTGACATAGAATTAGTTAGAACTTTGATTCAGTCAGACTTTAAAACCTGTACAATATGTGAAATCTTACAAAACCATACTTTAGTTTGTATGGTTTTGCCTTTATAATACCTTTAACGTGAGAAATACTCATTGTGGGCATTGGGAATTTCACAATTTTCTTTATTTAGACTAGAGAACAAAAGCAAACACTTCCGTTTTAATGTTGAAGGACTGGTTTGAAGGGTTTCGTTATGACATGACTGGAAACAAATTAAATCTTGCCACAATGGTAAGTCAAAGGTTCACAAATTTTTGCTTCATGTTGATGCATATAGAATAAATATGTATATTTATATATGTTGACCTTGTGTTTGGACATTTGGTTTTGTCTCTTCAAACTACAGTTTTTATGTTTTTGTGGTCTCACAAATTGACTATGACCACATGCAGCGATGGGATTGTTTAATAGCGTCTTAATGCTTGTTCTACACAAATAATCAGACATGAAAAGCTGCCATAATGAAGCCTAAAAATACATATATTTTTAAAACACAAAGACAAATAGTCAGATATCTGTGTAAACCTATTACATTTTTATTGCTTTTTATACACTGAGAAGGACGATTAATCAAAGAGTCCGAAGCCCATGTCTTCGTCTGACTCTTCAGATTCCTCTTTCTTCTCTTCTTTTTTCTCTTCCGCTGGAAAAGAAAGTAAAACCAGCAGTTCAATGTAAGTAAAACTATACAGATCTCAAAAAACCTGAGTGTACCTTACATTTACAAACTATTTTATATGTAGCTTTATGTTTACTTGTGTACAAAGGGATAGACATACCAGCAGCAGGCGCAGCCCCCGTTCCAGCGGCCCCACTACCAGCAGCTGCCGCTGGTGCTGCTACAGCACCACCTGCTGGTACAGAGGCTAACTTGGAGAGGCCTAGCAATAGAAAGACAAAAAGGTTAGTAAACTTTCATCTGTAGCATAAACTGTAAAGTTATGTACTGTATTTTTCGGACTACAAGCCGCTACTTTTTTTCCACACTTTGAACCATGCGGCTTATAGCCCGGTCGGCTTTTCTGTGGATTTTTCCACATACAAAAGTGGTGATTTTAATTTAGAACAAGCATATGCTTGTTCTCAACAGAGAAATGTTTTCAAACTCACACCCCATCTTCATGGAAACAACACGATGAAGTTCATATGATGCTGCTTTTAAGTTGAAGGCTATCGATCTGGCAGTACATATTGATAGCCGTTATATGTCCTGAATAGCAGACTTAAGGACGCAGCAGAGAGCTGCGTCTTTGTGTAAAACTGAGAGCGGCGGCGATACAAGCGGCTTTTAGCCCGGTGCGGCTTATATATGTACGTTTTTTGGGGGTTTTTTTTTACTTTGTGGGTGCAACTTATATTGAGTTGAGTTCTATAGTACGGAAAATACAGTACATTATAGAGTCCTTACCTGAATTCATGACTTCGTTGATGTCTTTTCCATTCAGTTCACTAATTACCTGATAAATGAGTAAAATTTTTACTACATGGCATCTACAAACAGAACTTCACAATCGTTATATTACATACTTTATTCAAGCGTTCATCATCGGCCTCAATTCCCACGCTGCTCAGGATCTCCTTGATGTCTTTTGCGGAGGGCTTGGTGTTCCCACCGAGAATAGCGAGCAGGTAAGCGGCCACGTAACGCATTCTGGAAATAACATGGCGAATGAGCAAGCTGTGTCAAGTTATCCATAAAGCATGTAAGCTCAAATATCACAAGAAATAATGTTTTAGAACTTGTGAGATTCATTTAAAATTAAAAGAATCCCAACACATGTAAAACACTGTTGGTTTGCAAGTAGTGCAATTTAAAACTGCAGAATTTCAAAAATTGCACCTGTCAAACTTAAAAAAAATAAATAAAATCATACCAAAGATTTTTGCAGAGGCAAATGTTATACTAACAGAATGAGAACATTTTATTTTTATATCAAATTAAAAATGAATCCCAACAACTTTGTTGTGCTTGGCAAATCAGCAAGAAAGTTAAGTCACATTGGTGACATCATTTTCTACTTAAATAGCATTATGTTGGCAATTAATCAGAAAACATCGTTATTTTGTGCTCTAGTTAAGCCAGCCTCTTTGTACCTCCGTTTTGTACTTGTGTCCCCAGTTAGAATGTTCCTAAACTGCTTCGTACATCTAAATAAACCACTTTCTACCTGCCAAGAATTAAGTATTTTGAGGTGCTAAAACTTTTAACCCATGTACATAAGTAAGGTGTGTCATTAGTTTTTGTAATTATCTTTAAATTCATATCAAATGTTGCTCAAATTTTACTAATTGCTCAATTTCTTACCTAAAACAGTTCAGGAAGAAACAACCTAACATGCTGTTACGAAAAGGCAAAATGATCAGTGTCCCTTGTATTGTTTAAAACCTGAATACAGTATACTTGGCACATTTAGGTTAAGGGAGAAAAATAGGTTTTCAGAGCTTAAACTTGAAGCCTTAAGCCTCTTAAAAATGCACACAGCGTCTGAGTCTAGTACAGATTTTATCACGTAAACACGAGGAAGGGGATTTCATTTTAGTGATGCTAATTTTAGCTTTTGTTTTTGATGTACTCAAAAAGAGTCCACTGATATCACGCATAACCAAATAAACGGTCACATTGTTAGATTTTGTTTTCTACAGCCTTAGCCTACCTATCTACGTCATTTGTCAGAGTTACACCGTGCCATTTATAGTATATATCACAGCTAGCACAGGCAGCAGCATGTGGCCATGTTTTCCAACTACCTTCTACTTCTAACTGCGTAGCAAGACACATAGACGCGTTCATCACGATTTAAGCACAAAATATAAGTGTGTGCTTTATAAATATAGGATAATACAGAAAGAAGTCTACACAGCATGGTATAAAAGGTGCAAATTTTGACTTACTTTTAAGTCTAAATAGACACGAAACGTCGGTCACGCTAAGCAATCCGGAAGAGGTTGGGAGGTGGTCCCGGAAGTTGAAAAGGACTGGATATGGCATTCTCATTGGCTGGTTTGTATGCCAAACAAATTACGTCAAAACCTACTAAGCTCTGCTCCCTTCTTTGTTTACATCATATAAAGTTTTTGGGGTATTTTTCGTTGTTCAAATAAAAAATCTATTCTGATTACAGATTTGTTTTAACTTTATTTTTTATTTAATTTAGGATTAAATATGTAAAACCATAGTAATCTCGCAAATATATTCAACCGTTTAATTTTTTTTCCCGTAAAATTCGTTACATATTCAAATAAAAACTAAAACAAAAAACAGCAACTTGTTCTCATTTTTCTAGTGCAACTGCAGAACCAGTCTTTCACAGAGCATTCATTTTGTCAACTAAGACCTGTTCATTTTAAATATTGTATTTCTACATAACCTAATTTGTTAAATTGTCCCATTAAATCCTATTTTCAAGCATTACTTCCTATTTTTAGCAATTTGCTGGGATCAGATTGTTTTGACAATGCAGAGAGAGGCCAGTGCACACAAGTCAGTTAAAGCCATACACAAAGTTGCAAAATATTTGATTTATTATGTAACTGTAGTTCCTGTAGACGAACTACAGTCTACATGAGCTAGACTGCAATGTAGTTCTTGTTGAAACTGTTTATGTAACAGTTTTCATTGTTACATAAATATCACATGAAATACAAAAAGTGTAAAAGAAATGGTGTGAACACCTTTTTTCACATCCTACAATTCAACCAGTTCCTCCTGTCTCTCCTGAGTGAAGAGCAGGTCGATCAGAAACATGACAGAGTCTGACACAAACTCTGCTATCTTCTTCCAATTTGACACATACCAAATTTTATACAAACATTCGATTAGCAAAATCACCACAAAGATGATTAAAAAGACAAGGAAGATACGATCCATATAATAGTTTGCCTTTTCTCTGAAGGTCCATTGCTCCCATGGTTGCGCACGACGACTTTCTCCATGTTTACTGAAATGCAGCAAAGCTTGCTGTTCATCATCCAGGTCTTCCTCCGGAGCCTCCGGATCCTGGCTGCCGTTCGTTTCATCATTATTTGCCATTTTACAGTTCCAAATGTAAACTTCTTTCAGAAGCTTGAGGACATAAAGGAAAACAAGATGCCAGAGTAAACTGGAGGAAAAAAAACATCAAAAACTTTAGTTTTATAAGTATGGAGCATCCTACCTTGAAGAAGATTTATATTTTAGATTTGAGAAATACTGAAGAAGTACATCGGAAATTGAGACATTTATCTTCTTTGCTTCTCTTTTAGACCATGCTTCTGTTTCTTAAGGATTTGTTAGGCCATAGAAAACAGAAACCGCTCATGAAGCCAGCAATGCCAACTTGGTTATGTGGTATCTCTGTCACTAAGACAAGGGCTAAGGATTTAACCATGCTCAGCAGTTTGAAATCCCTCAGCAAGGAGGGGAGGCTGACAGATGGTAATATACGTATTAATGAGTTCATGACTAAGAGACAGGCAGAAACGGAGAGGCACAGAGTTAACATTTTCTTCCATAACACTTCAAAAAAGTAAATATTGTTATAGAGCAGAATTCTTATTAGTGTAAATGTTAGTATTTACCACACACAGAATCTGAAAGACAAATTGCAAGAAATTTTCATATTTTATTTCAGAACACTGCTGTGGAAACTAGGCAGGAGTCAAACTGATGACAAAGCAGACCTACTGCAGAAGCTTTGGGTTTAGAGTTGGAATAAATCAGCTTAATGCTCTTTGGGTAATTGATTCAGATGGTCCAGTGCTTTTCACCTCTCTGCAACATATTTTAATATATGGCCCAGAGAAGCTGAATTAGCTGAACCGAGCTCTGCATTCTGTGGTAAAGACTTGGCACTAAATTGCTTGTCTTTGTCATAGTTCTGTTCCATGGAAAGCAGACTGTTATTTTGCAGCCTTAGCAGGGTAATTTAATTCCTACGCATATTGAACAGTGATATAATTAAAAGAAAGGTTACACAGAATAACAGTGTGGTTAGCCTTTGATATATTTTTATTTTTTCTTGACAATAAAATCTTCTTTTGGTCAGTTCTGAAGTTTTGACCCAGTTCCAAACTTTTTAAATTGTGACCAATAAAGTTAGAGTGGGAGAGTCTTGTGACCCACATTAGCCGGTTGAAATGTTAATAGATTAACACTGACATGAAGACACCAGGAAAACAAAGATAATTATGACTCAAATGAAAACAAAGAAAAAGTTGAGGAATTTGAAAAGAACATTTTTATTACACCCATTATTGCTTGAAATGAAAGTAAATGATTCACAGGGTTATGATTGTTTCAATAGTTTTGGTCTTTTAGCAAACACAGACAAATTTAATATGGGTTAATTTGAAAAAATACGACGAGGGATATCCTGCCAATATTCATAAGACGGGCAAGTCTGTGGAAGGAAAATGCAGTTGACATTTGCATACTTAATGTCTGCTAAAACATTTATGCTAAATTTGTCCATAACATCCCCAGCCAACCATGGGTCTGTTGCCCTTTTGTGCACTTAACCTCTAATAACAGTGGCTTTTGTCAACACTCATTTATTCTTTTTACAACTTTGGTAAACATATGCTATTGATTTTTTGAAAAATAAAAAATAAAAAAATCCCCAACTTGGTCTTCCACATAGAAGACTTCAATGTTTGAGAGCAAGTAGTCCTAAACTGACTGTTTATTTAATCTATTGCAATAGTATTTGTGCACATTGTCTTACAATTTGGTTACCACAGTCAACTACTTCAAGCAGCATATCATCACATTTTTTCAGTTATATCAGAAAAAATGATATAACTATGAAATAAATAGAAATAAATATTTCTATTTCATAAATAGAAATATTATGAGCAGTCTATCCAACATTTTAACTTTAAATTAAGAAGAGAAAAGGCAATAAATGAATATAACATAGGTTCCCATAAATAACTGTAATTAGAACTAACACACCTGGAAAAAAAATGCGATTTTAAATCTGAAGCACATATCATAGCATTCACATTATAAGGAAAAGGGCATTAGGCGGAACATGGCATACACGCTTGATAATAGGAGGATGCTTTTTAACACAGAAGTCTCTCTATATGGCTTTTGTGGCACAGACAATAAAATCTGTATATTTCCCGTTCATATGCACTATTTATAAGATGCTTTTTCTGATGCACAAAAGCTTTCTGATATCCTTATAGACTTGTGGTATTATATATTGCAGCCTTATTTTCTTGTGAATTGTCTTTTACAAAAAAGGATTTCATACATGGCTGCCTGGGTAAAAAATTGTGGCTCGGGATCTGGAGTTTGCATGTTCTCCCATGTGTAGATTCCTTTCAGTTACTCCCATAGTCCAAAGTCATAACTGGCATGTTAACTGGACTCTAAGCTGTCCTCAGATGTGTGTGTGTGTGCAAGGTTGATTTTTAATGCATGTCTTTGTGATGGAGTGGTGCCCTGTTCAAGCTGTACCTTGCCTCTTGCCTTATGATTACTGGAGATCATCTCCACCCCAACCATCACCCTCATGACCTTTGCAAAGATAAGTGGGGTAAGCAATGGATGGATGGAATTTAACACACATTTTTTACATTTAATGTAAAATGTTTTTTTAAATCAACAGTTGCCTGCATGTCTAAGTAAAACTCAAATAGTGTTTAACAGTTCCTAAGACCATGTATACTGAAATCACAAAGAACAAGATTTATATGTTAAAGAAACAGGACCAGTCACACTTTTTTAATTTTTGAATATTTATAGCATTTTTAGTCCCCCTGGGACGATGCATTATAAAATAAGGTTCTTCAATATATGCTATAGGTTCACAGCCATATTTTCACTCCCTTCTATTGCACTAGTAGGGCATCGTGTGGGCACCATTGGGTTACATAACATGCAGCGGCGAATTATTTGGATCAGAGTAAGACGGAACCGTTTCATTCTGAATGCATAAACTATTGGGTTGAGTGCTGAGTTTACATGAGACATAAAAATTCCTATATACACAGCAAACTTGGGTATGTCATAGTTTGAGCAAAAAAAGTCGATGCAATTGATGATATGTATTGGCATCCAGCACATTATAAAAAGAAAAACCACCAAGACCAGCGACTTGGCCAGCCTCAGCTCCTTTCGGTAGTACTTTTCTCCGTCACAAGTGGCCTCAGCACGGCGGTTGAGCTGCTGCCGGATCACTCTGAAGATTTCCCCATACAGAATGATCATCAAGACCAAAGGCAACACCACACAGACGAAGAAATTAAAGTACACCATGTAGTCCATCCGAATAACAGTTTTAAACTCACAAACTATCTCTTTGGAGTTACTGAAGTTCCCGTGGTGCAGGTTGTTCCAGCCAATTAATGGAACTAATCCACTGAGGATGGAGAGGATCCAACACATACAAACTGCCACATACGCCCTCCCCTGGGTCACTATGTCGCCGTACCTGGACAGCACAATCAGAAGACAAATGAGAGTTTTCTCCAATAACCTAAATGCATTCGCAGACAACTTTGATGGCATTTTTTTGAACCAAGGCCAGCCTGTTAGTTCTCAGCAGCATATTTTTAAGTGTCAGTGTTTGACTTCAGGATTCAGCTGATAGGCAAACGTTAGTGTGGACACATGCCAGCTACCTAAACAAACTGTCTTTGTCAATAATTTAGGCAGACAATATTTTCATTTACTTAAAAGCTTTAATGTCCAGTCTTCTGATTTGTATAAATCTTGGCACTGATGTGACTGGACTGTATGTGGGATTGACACACTCAGTGAGTATTCCTCTCTGTCTCTCTTTAACAAAAAAAGAAACTTAGGTCTTTGTAAATGAGAAATGTTTGAGAAAGTTCAGTGACAGTAAAGAAAAAAATATATATTTACTTGTTTTAATTTAAAAGACATTTCAAATCAAGTGGTAAAAGTAAAAGTTTAAAAAACTACTCTAGAGTAGAATTTTTTTTTTATTCATTTCCTGCTTTGTTCCATTAGTAATATTCAATTATTCATTTTGAAAGTGGTTTTGGTCTCTTACATCACAACCTGAGTAATCTACGCTTTCACTCTCTTTTTAATTGTGTTCAATCTTAATTTGAAATAAAACAAAAAGCATGTATGTTTGAAATGTAGATATGTGGAATTAAAACTTCTTCTTACCTTGTGGGAATTTTTATGCGCAGATATCGGTCGACAGCTATAGCCAAGAGGGACAGAATGGAGCTCTGAGTTATGATCAGCACCAGACTGGAGAGGATGAGGCAGGTGTAGAACTGCGTCCTGAATCCCAGACTGATGACAATGGCCAGAGGGATAACCAAACTTCCAACAGCGATGTCAGCCACAGCCAGAGATGCAATAAAGCTAAAGGTGGTGTCACGGAGAGCCTGGTTCACATACACTGCAAGCACAATTAATACATTCCCTAGGACAGAGGCCACAGAAATGGCTATCTCAATGGAGATGTACGCCACATCCATATGCTCCCTTGGCTTGACACCTGGAGAGGACATCTTTTTTTATCGTTGAATACCTAATTTATCTTTGCTCAGATTGCAATAAAATGTGAATTAGTTCCTTTTCTCCTTTTTGTGTTCTCCTTCAGCAAAAACATCTTCCAGTAAACATGTAGTTCAGCTGAGACAGATGTAACTTTAGTCTTGCCATATTTAGAGCCCATGAAGGCACACTGACTGTTCAATCTTCTGCATCAAATTCAAAATCTCTGTAAGGAACCCAGAGCTGGTACATCACCACTCTTCTCTACTCTCTCACTCCCTCCTATTCACTGACTACTCTGTATAAACGAGCCATAACATCAAGGGGAGGGACTGTGTTTTCTGCAGCACTCTGCAGCATTAGTTTTGCTTGCATTAAGTGGGTATGTGTGTGCCCTGTGTGTGTATGTGAGCATTACATTTTTCTGTGGAAACAAGCTATATAATTACTGGAAGCATACAGTTAGGCTGTGAGGATGGGCAAGCATTAGCATTGATTTGGTCTTATAATAAAGTTAATGTTGTATCATCATTAACTTCATCAATAGACTTCAATGTAGTCTGTGAAAGTGGTTTGGTCTCCAATGTGAAAGATCTTGTACAGGCACACGAGGATCACTGCAAGCCAATAATAAAGTCAATTACTGTAGCTTCTAGGACCATGTTAGTGACCCCTGAATATCTCAGCATTCTACAGAGTTTGCTGTCATGTGCATTATTAAATTCTCTAACATTAGTGGAAATTCTTAATTAATAGAAGCATAGGCTTCCACTTCCAATATCCCGTGGAGATAAAGTGAGAGGAATGGAGAGAGAAAGAAAAAAGGAGAAAGAAAGAGGGCAACACTCTTATCAAAGCCTTATATAAGAGTTTTTAACTGGTAAAATTAAAATATATGGTCTTTACTGCTCAACATTTACAAATAACCACACATTCCTGACAAATTATATAAAAGGATCCCTGAGAAAGTGTCAATGAAAACACAAAAAACAATTTTCTGAGAAAATTACATCCTAAAAACAGTAGTTATAAAACAATAAAGGCTCTCTTACCGGTTTTAATTAGCAAAGTTATTTTTAAAATTCTTTCCAAGCAACCTAGTGATGCATTTATAGCAACTTGATACATTGCTGTCTGTATTAGTCATAATCAGTATGTGAATCTAAGCACTTGAGCTGACTGATTCAAGTGTTTACATAAATGAAATTAATGAAAGGTATTAAAGAGCAGAGAGCGGAAGATTAGTAGAAATAAGTCACAGCCCATCTCTCTCGAATGGTAAATAATGCTCAAGAGGTACAATGCTTTGCAAAAGTCTCTACCCCCTGAACTTTTCTACATTTTGTCTTGATAGAACCACAAACTGGAATGTTCTGCACAGAAGTGTCCCAATTATTGGACAATAAAGTATATTTCTATTCTATTCTAGTCTATTCTAAGATTTTAAGTGGTGGGCCAACACAAACACAAAGTAAAACAGAATTGTAAATTAGAGGGAAAAATTATTTTTAAGAGTTGATACTTTGAATAACCTTCTTTGTAAATACCTGCTGCTTGTCTTTTGCTGTGTCTCCATCAGATTTCATACATTAAGTCTTATTGTTCTTTGCAAAACTATTCAACGTAGGGCATCCACCATGCTTAGGTTTTGTAATACTTGTTCACTAACACTCTCTAGCAAACCTCTGAGGCCGTCATAGAAAATCTTTTTTAATACTGAGGTTAAATAACTGTTTACTAGAGGGTCACTTTTGGAGGAAGTTGATTGAAAATATATCTATTTTTAGGATGATCAAAGACTTGGAGATTAATCCTAAAGCAATGGTAAGCTTTTAGATTTTTATTTTATTTTTTTTATTTTATAAACAAAATCACAAACCATGTGAATTTATTTTTTTCAACTTCCAAACTATGTGGCAATTTGTGTTGGGCTGTCGTAAAATCTTTTTAAAATGTACTAAGATCTGTGGCAACAAAATGGGAACAATTCTGAGAAACTCATGGTCAAAGCTTCTGGTTTTGCAGCTGAGTGTGATGTCTGACAACATGGCTCAGAGATAAAGAAACAGGAATTGCACTATCTGTTTTTGGGGGCAGACTCTGCCTAGAGAACAAGTAATGACATTCACAGGAAGAAGTGAGAGACGGACAGTCATATTTATCCTCTTAATCTGGGGTGTGATATTAACACAGAAGCAAAGACAAATTGGAGCTGCAGATTTGCTGGTCCATACATTTTCCACCTCTCACCTGTGCCTTCCCAGTAAGACTTGATGAAAACGCTAAGGATACACTTCTAGATCTGATCAAGGTTTAGATTAAACAAAACTCCCTGGTCTAAAAACTGTAAGTTTAAACTTTGAATTAATGATGGACATTGTCCACAACAAAATTACGCAAAGAAATTTAGTAAATATACATTGAAAAATTAAAGTTTAACTAACCTCCATATCCATTTATTTTGCTGATAAACTGTCTAAATAGATGATTTAGAGTTTTATCTTTATGTTTTTGTGCAAATTTTGACATTTTTGTGTAAATTTGTTTGACTCTGCATTATTTTGCGGGAGACCATGCAGGGATTAAAGTGCAGGAAAAGGGATATTTATTAACAAAAGCTACAATGGACTGTGAAAGTCAGAGTCAGTGGTGTAATGCAAATGCTTGGATGTGGTGTATGAGTGCATATGGAAGTGTTGAGGTGCAAAAACAAAGACAAACTCAAACGTGCATGAGGAGGGGAGCTGAGGCCCGACAGCAGAGCATCACACACAACAGGAGCCCAAGTGGACACCAAAGGCGACCCAGAAGGAGGAGACGGCCAGGTTTAAATACTCCGTGCTCCAAACCAACAGATCAGCAGCACCTGTAAAGGAGAGGAGCACAAAGGCAGACAACAAAACCACCTGCAGCCCAGCTTATAATGCCCAGGGCCGTAACATTGCCTAAAGCTGTGTGAGTGCTGGGATATTTGATCAAATGATGCCTAAGCAGTTTAATTCTCCTTTTTGTTTAAGACAGTACGACTTTGTCTCACAAAGCCGTACTGTTTCTCAAAAAGCTGCAACAGCTTTTTGTTTCTCAAACACCTGATCTGATCTTTTTCTCACTCATCTTTTTTCTTCTCAAAGGAGTTTTGCGTATATGGTGACAGATAACAATGTGAGTTGGCAATGTGGTTATGGCTCAGAAAGTAGTTTTTAGCTCAAATGAAAGATAATAGCTAACTATGGCATTCATGTGTGTATACAATCATGTTAAATGAGACCTGTCTCTTATCAGAAGTACCATTTGAAATTAATCACCTTATTAAACATACTTTTAAGAGGTTTTGTATGAGGTGATGCAATCTAATGTTAAATCTTGTGTTTACACTTGCTGTAGCAGAAAATAATAAAAACAAAACAGGATGAACGACTTGGAAGTATCAGTCTGTGTGTATTTAATCGAAAACATGTTTCACTTACTAATCTGAGTTTCAATAATAATCTAATTATTTAATGGCTCTGTTCATATTTTGTTTCATTTTTCTTATTTTAAATGTTTCTGTTCTAGGCTAGTTCCTAACAGACAGACAGTGCAGGAACAAAATGCAAAATGTAAAATAAACGAATGCCATGCAAAAGCAAGTTTGGTATGACTTCAGCTGTATGAAATATGAAAGGGAGATATGGACGATGAGATTATAAACGTGTGGCTTTAAAACCACTCTAGTGCTGGTTTGCACGTATAGTCTCAAGTCACTGTAGACAGTAAAATAAGTTAGTTAGTTTGTGGATAATATTACATGATTCATTAGTAATACTAGCTAATATGATTATATTTTTATAATACTAATGTAAAAATTTTAGTGGGTAAACAAAATTTTAAGCAATGGTTGCAAGACAGGTTAAAGACAAGAAAAAAATAGAAGAAGTTGCTGCAGCTAAGGACTTCCTCTAAAAGCTTTTAGAGTGAGATGAATGATAAGTGGCAGAGTATGATCTAACTCTTAGCCACGCGCATCATTAGAACCTCACTCCATCAACCTGCAACATGAACCAGTCAGACTCAAAGAGCACAACGGATATTGATATTGAAAAAACGATTTACACTTTGGTGGAAGTTCTCATTGCAGTATGCTGCTGTCTTGGAAATGCAATGGTTGTTTTGGCTCTGTGGAAAACAAAAAGCATCCAGCAACCCACCTACTGCCTCATTGTGTCTCTGGCTGTGGCTGACTTTCTTGTTGGAGCTGTGGCCATACCGTTGGCTGTGCTGGTGGATGGCCGAGTGAAAACTTCATTCCACACTTGTCTCTTCATCAGCTGTGTGGTGATCCTGCTAACCCTAGTGTCGGTTCTCTGTCTGACGGCTATTGCTGTGGATCGTTGCCTTCGGCTCTCTCGCCCTTTCTGGTAAGAAATTTTTCAGGTATTATAAAATGTGCAAATGTGATCTTAAGGCATGCCAAAATGCTATATTCTACAGGTCATCATTTCAATAAGAATTTTAATTAAAGTTTTTCTTACCAATGCTATTCTTTACAGGTACAAAAGGACTGTAACTTGGAGGTATTCTTATTCTTTGGCTGCTGCATGCTGGGTTTTTGCAGTACCACTGAGTTTTACTCCAATGCTCGGATGGAATGAAGGACTGACGAAGTTTAATTCCTCTGATAAATGCATGTTTATAAATGTGATCGCTTTGAATTATCTGGTCTACTTTAACTTTTTTCTCTGCACCTTAATACCACTGCTGGTGATGACTGTATTGTACGCCTATGTTTTCTGCTACATTCGAGAAAATCTCAGAGAGAAACCAGGCAACGGTGCCCAAAACCAGTCAAAGAACTACCTAAGGAGAGAGAAACAGCTGGCGTCATCTCTTGCTCTTGTCTTGGCTCTGTTTGCGCTGTCCTGGCTTCCACTTCACATTATGAACTGCATCCATTTATTCACAGACCACGCAATCAAAAAAGCTTTCCATATTGGCATTTCTCTTTCTCATGCTAATTCGGCAGTAAACCCTGTCGTGTATGCATTTAAAATAAAAAAGATAAAGAGAGCATACATAAACATCTGGAAACGATATACTTATTGTGAAGCAGAAAGTCAAGAATCTCAGACCAGCAAGTCTGATGTTATGCCCAGCTGCAACAATTTGAGTGAGACCAATGACAATTTGAGTGAGATCAATACAAACTAAAAAAGTTTATCTGTGAAAATGTTGCAGCCTTTTATTATTCTAATCCACGATTTTTATTAATGCTGATAATGGCGGCATAAATAGGAATAGCAATTATGCATATTTGAATATGTTTTTATTGATGCTAATGACATTAATGTATGAACTGTATTGCTGTGTATATAAATACTTCTTAATCGTGACAATATTGGTATGTCTATGGCTAGTAAAGGTATCTTCTCTTCTTGAATTTCTTCAGATGTCTATTAATGTGCTTATGTATTTGTGTTAGGGTGTGATGTGAAATGAATTTTTCTTGTCTAAAGAATGTCCGTTTTGAACTACAACACCATAGAAAGTTTATGTATTCCTCTGAATGGATTAGGACTGAAGGTGCAGAATTTGGTACACAATAGGAAAAAATGCTGCCTACGCGAGTGAAACCTGCTTAACAAACATGTTTTTTTTTGTCTTTTGAATCACTGTCATCAAATATTATGGTAAATGCTGAAGTGCACTGCTGAAGTTTGCATCTCATTAAGCTTCCCTTTTATTGTTCAAAAAGAAAACTAATGCACAATCTGGAACTGCATTATTTCTAAACAGATATTTTAGAACACAATTCATGATTTGTAAAACTTGTGTTTTAGGTACAACTCATAACTGTAAAGGTTTTATTTGGTCTTCAGAAATTATGTTGTATGTGGTATAAGATTCATAGCATAAAAATAAGTTTTTATGGGGCAGGCAGTAAATGGATTGTTCAAATTTTGATCTAATCTCAAGTGATTAGATCAAATCAGAATCTCAGTTTGATTATTTTTCACCACTCTGTGAAATTACAAAAGGAGAAACCACACAAATGACAATTTCACAGCAACTGTACTGAGAAAAGTTATTTCCCCCTTGCATATTTCTTCTTTCTTTGTTCCAATTCATTAAACGATGTTGTGTATCAACTGAATATAACAAGGGTAATGTATGTTATCTGAACAAAGATATCCAAAAAAACCTGATCATATATAAAAAAAAAGTGAGTGCTCTCTTGCTGAGTTAAATTTTAGAAATCGCATCCAAGTCTGACTCTTGTAGAACCATACAACTACTGAAATAGCACACGTCCGAACACATGAAGTGTTGAGATGTGTTCTCAGAAAGGAATTCTTTCTTGCCTGATCTAAATAAATTAAAGAACAGATGAGAACTGAAGCCACACCTATGAGCCTGGAAAGTGTCGAAACCACAAGAGAAATTATTTTAAATAAAGAAAACAGAACCATGGTGAATGTGTCCTGTAAGACAGCCATACCAAAATGACTCAAAGACGGTCACAGATCTTCAAAAAGGACAAGAGCTTGAGGGCTCCAGCCCTCAAATGCCTCACTTAATGTCAGTGTTCATGTTTCAAAAGCAGGGAAGAGGTTTGGCATCAGTGGAAAAGTTCTTATTTAATAACCTTTTGGAAAGTGTATGTCCCATGACTTTAGGTGAAAAACTAGAACACAGCATTTGTGAGGGTCAGAAAGAGAACATCATACTAACAGTTAGACATGATGGTGATAGTGTGATGTTCTGGGGCTGCCTTGTCCTTAAAGGGTGTGGATGATTTGCTGTATTTGAAGGTGGCAATATCAACATCAACTAAGACAATCTTTGGTGTGAAATAAACTAAGTAAGTGGGCCAAACGTTCAATGTGAAAGACGTTTTACCAGTTATTACAAATGCTTGCAGTTATTGATGGTGAGGGTGACAAAATCAGTGGTTAAGTCGCAATCTTTTCCACTTGCAATTACGTTTTTGCCACAAGATCAGGTTTATTTGGTTTCATTAACTGAATGAAATGATTAGTAGAAAACTGCTTTTGAATTTCTCATGCTAAGCTCAAGTTAAAGATACAAACAAAATATTGGCTTCTCAGTTTTACCTAATGAATAACTTGTAACAATTGTTGTTTCATACTCGAGTGGAATTTGCATTTTCACAGCTACTTCTGGGTATTGCAAAATGTTTGTTGCAAACAAACTCACTTCCACTTGATTAAGTCTAGCAAGCCTCAGTTCCAGCACTTTCATATCACTGTTTATCAATGTTAGAGTTTAAGTTTCCGTTCATCTTGAAAGTGCATACTCTCACAGAAACTAGATTCACTTCATTTTAAGTTAATCTTAGCTTGTACTTATATAATTTTCTGGTAAGTAGATCATCCAGACTGGCTGATAGTTTGCCTTCAGTCTTGATTAGAAGTGAAATCAGCTTTATATTGAATATTGTCTGGATTATTCAGTCTATTTTTAGAGGGGGTGAGGGAGCCTTGCATCTGTGTGTTATCATGCATATCTGCAAACAGGAACATGCATCTTCATGCTTCTGCCCTGCAATACCACAATATACAACCACACCAGAAAACTGAGCCATCTTGCCTGGCATAGTTTGAAAAACGTTAAGGTTTAAAAGTTCACGGTAATGCAGTACCATAACTTCAAAGTTTTACAAAGAATCTTCTCACAATAATTTTCTCACAAGTTTTCCAATGTCATAAATATTAGTCAAATATTATACATTTTATAAAAAAAAAATAGACATGTGCAACATACTAGCCATATTATTTTAGATCGAAGTATTTTTGAGTGTCATATAAATAAAAGCACCAGAGTATAATTCTGATTGGTTCTTATGCTGTGTGAATTTGTTTATTAAAACTGCTTTTTAAAATCTGATGGCTGTTTCTTTTTGTGGTCACCCAGATATATCCAATAATATATCTCTATGAAACTTCCGCTTTTGGAAGCTTATTTAGAACGGATTTAATCTCTAACTACCAATATGTATAGTTAGTCAGATTTTTATTAACACAGTATAAAAGACATTGTGTTTTTTCAATTCTGTTAAATTAAATTTAGTTTATTTACAATGTATTGTGCTGATTATTTAATTATGACAAAACTCATGCTTTAGGTCAAGATAACTGAAATTGTTCACCCAACAGTGAAGGTATTAGCATCCTCACACTGTGTGGTTACTTTGCTTTGTGTTTTCACAAAATACAGTAGATGGAATAAAAAACAAACATGTGAAAATTAAATATATACAATTTAAATATTGTTCACAACAGAAAAACAAAGCAGAAGAAAAATAACAGAACAAAGATTCTCAAAAAGATTTTTCTGATATTTTTTGAATCTTCATGTGTGAAGGCAATATGAAAAAAACCATAAACAGTTATCTGACAGCTAAGATTGAAAAATTCAAATTTTGACAGAAATAAAAACTTTTTCACCATCATTACCATGGAAATTCTGTCAAAAACAGACAGAGAGCTGGTTCCTTCTATTTTACATCTGTGTGGTTACTTACTCAGCTGAAATTTTCTCTCTCTCCCCCTCACAATCATCCCAGCCTGTATTTCAACTTCCATCTGGTGATTTGTTGGGTGACTCACTGATTTGGTTGACCCCAACAACTACATCCCTTCAGCTGCTACTGCTGGCTGGTACAGTTCCACCCAAAGGACTCTCATTTATTGCTCTCTTATATATATATTATTTTTATGTGTACTGCTTACCACTTCTCTCACAACTAATATGTAATTATTCCTTGTTGGTTTTTACTTGTGTAAACTTTTCCTGCTAGAGCCTCCAGACTGATAGGTGTGCAGGAGATGCTTTCTTTAAAGGCCAAAGCTGCTTCTTGCTTCACTTCCTGCAGCAGAGGGGAACTGAACCTGACTTCTAGTTTCAGGAGTTTCTGTTTGTTACTGTAGCAATTTACACATTCTCTGTAAGTTAGGTTTTATTGCTGACTTCACTCTATCTCGTATCACTCTGCTTCCACCAGTGCACACACAGACACACCCCTACATAAGCTTTATGTGGCGATCACACACTCCTCTTCAGTAACACGTAAAGGAGCAACGCCCCCTACTGTTGTTGGCTGGTAGAGTTGCTCAGTTTAACTTTTTGGTTAAGAGAACATGGCCTGCCAATGGTCTGTCTGGAGTTTTCCAGAACAAATGGATTGCTTGTCCACTCCTGTTTGAAAAACAAGGTTAAAGAATAAATACAGACTGAAAAACAGAGCTGGCCCCAGATTGTATGAGACCCTAAATAGAATTTCGTTTGGGCCCCCAAACACAGCTAAGCCCACGAGTCAATACAATGTTACTGACCTTTTTGTTGCAGTAAATACTGTATTAAAGAAATGTTTTAGTTTATTTTTTGCAAATAGAAACATAAATTCTTGATTTATATTTAAGTTATGCCTATCCATAACACACCTGTCAAATAGCATTTGTGTAATTTTCAATTTGACATTCTTCAGTCTATGTTCTCTTGGAGCCTGACAGTGAACATCAGACTAGAAGTTTTCTGTACCATAAGCAAAAACTAACAAACAACACCACTTCTAATCATACCCTTGATAATCATATTTATTCAAATAAATACATTTATTTATTTGAATAAATAAATAAAAATTGTTTTCTTTTTTTGTGCTGGTTTCTCTTTTAAAATTTGAAAAGTAAAATTGAACACGGTATTTGAAGTATTATAAATAAGACACCTGGATTATTATTTTTTTTTAAATTTTTATTCAAAATACATGACTAAGGAAGTAGAAACAAAAAATTGTTTGTTTCTCTTTCCTCAGCAGTAAATGTTAGTGTGTTTAATTTTACACCAAGGTAGTGAATGTTACTAACACAAAGTATACATTTCTTTAAATTCAATATCTATGGATTTTAATATCTTATTGAAAAACCCACCCATATTGAAAATCAGCAATCATTGTTTCTTTTTAACGCTATACATTCCCACAAAATACATTTAATTGTAAATTTATATTTTAAACTTTAAAGCATCTGGCTTTAAAACTTGAAATGTATCCATATTTCAGTGTAGCCATTTATCAGTTTTTTGGCCACACGGTGGCGGTAGATAGTCTTTCACTATGTAGATAAGCCAATGACAGGAATTCCAAGCACTCATTATACCTTTCAAGGAAGGTAATAGACTGTATAGTTATCACCTGAGTAGGATTTGCTCCATCCCACAAACTATACAACCTACTACCTCACCTTGCTAGGCTCAACTTCAAGTATATATCTATGTTCTTTAAAAAAATGTTTTCTTGCTCAAATATTAAGAATGATGTATTTTTAAATAAACGTCTTTGCAGCAGCTCGGTAATGACAATCCTGTGCCTGCATGTGTCTTCAGAGGAGCAGGGATGCCTTTAAGTTGAGCGTTTATTTCTTTTTTGAGTTCCTTAACTGAAGAAGCTTCCAAAGTGCTTGACGGCTTGGCTTGAACCGTGGCTTATTCTGTTTCCTTTGGAAAGACAGTAGATTGTATAGTTATCTCAAAAGGAGGACATGAACCCCACAACTATTCAATCTACTACCTCAGCCTTAAGGACAGATAATTTGGCAGGTAGGTATGGAAATCTGGCATCTGAACCTACGAGACACATAAAAAAAGTAGTTACTCTTCAGTTACAACATTTACTTTCCCCAAACTATGACTGTCATTATAGTTGTGAATAAAAGCAGAATATGAGACTGAGAACTGTCTTGCATCAAAGCATTTGAAATGAAATGTATTCAAGCTTTTTAATGCAATTGGGAAACAATTGTGTCAAAGTATTATTTTTTTCAGTGTGTTTTTAAACAGTCACAAACACACCAAGAGATACTGTTAAACTACAATTTTTTAGGAATTGTTCTATCTGAGCAAATAGCTGTTTATTTATCTGCTAAGAATGTTTAATCAACTTAAAATCAATCTCTCTTTAGGATTAGGAGGAATAGATCAGAGGATCTAGTTTCACTTAGTAATCCATGGCTTCCTGTTTTACCTGGGGGAAGAATATGATGTGACACAAAGGCCCATTCTCTTTGCCAGTTTTCAAAACAGGAAAACCACAACAAAAAAAACTAAAATCTAGAGGAAGTAGATACCTGTCTGAGCTTGTTCAGACTGGTATCACAGCAATAAAAAAAACAATTGAATTTAGCTGGAACTGCAATAAACAAAAGCAGGTTTATCTTGTCACATAAGGCCAAATAACATATAAATATTTCACCAAACATAAAAAACAACCTTCATTTATGACCATCGTAGTCCTCAGATCTAAAATGTTTAGAAAATGTGTGTTCTGACCTAAAAGTAACAACACACTGTTTCTGTGTTGTGAAAAGATCATTATCAAGAATGATCTTTGAACCTTCTTCACAAAGAAGGATCAACCATTGCAGTGCAACCATTGAAAAACGTCATAGATGAAGATGAGGGAAGATCATGTGGCAAAAGGGGGTTCTACAACAGGAGTGCCAATATTTTTGCAGAAAATATCAGTTATTCAAATAGAATTGCTTTCTTTACTGTTTAAATGTGAATGTAGACTGAAGTTTTTAACATTTATGTTTAGCATAAGAGTAAGTTCATCATAAAGTTTTGAGGACATCTTTACCAGGAGTGGCATGAAGTCTGAAGGGCATTCAGGCTTCATGGTCATTATACATTTATCAGCTTATGATTGGCAAAAAAGATTTCTCCTTCATAACTGACATGTCAAACATTCACATCATAAAACATGTTCCTTACTGATCTATCAAAAACTACGGAAAAATAATCTATATTCAGAACAAATAGTACATAAAACAACATAATAGTGATTTAAAAAAAAAAAAAAAACTTAAGAGTTTTGTTTTTCAAATTTAGGTTCAGTTTCCTCAGTTCACTCTCGTACTTCTCCAACCATAATGCGAAGAAAATCAAAGAAAATAAGAACAAGATACCTTGAAACCTACATTTTCCATTTTAGGGAGTTGTTTGGCAGCTACACCTAACATCTGTGGTGCAGCATGTGAACTGCTTACTCTTTGCTCTCCCTGCCTGTAAGTTCTTTCGTTTCCATGGAGTTATAGTACAGCTAAGGGATTCGCTCTCTTGTGACTTATCTCAGATAATGGTATTCTGTTTATAATTTTCCAATATAATGTGATGTGAGGAACTAAACGTAGATGTCTGGAAGTTGCCCTTTTTTTAGTTCAGAGTGACAGCCACTTCAAGTCCTTTGAAAAGAAGGTTGTGTACTGTGCCAGCTAGAAGCTGGGACACAAGCTGGGTGAGTGGCCAAGTCTAGCCGAGGCCGCGCTTTGACAGGGAAAATTGAGGCCAGACACCACTATAGTAGAAGGCAATGGTCAAACCATTCAAAGGCTGGGACACTTTGCATAAATTAACATGTGAACCATGTTAGTTGAAAGGCGGCTATGCTTTTCATTGACATTCTCAATTCCTTTTTACCCAATTAATGCCAGCAGAGATTGAAATGTTTTGGCAGGCTGTGTGGCTGTGCCAGCAGGGCATGCTCAGTGGGGCAGAAAAAAACAGTAGGGCATCAGACAGCAAGTAGTCTTAATTAAGATGTTGAATTAATCAAATGCAAAATGATATTAGACTATTCTGACAATGGCTTACTAGCAGAAAAAAATATCAACATTATTTTATACCATTGAAGTGAATCATACATACCAATTGAAAACCAATACATTCTTTTCTAACAGAATTCTAAGTTGATGATGTAATGTATACAGTTAAAGCAAAATGAATCACAAACGCTGTTTGTTGAGGTTTACTACTTTAGTGGCAGCACGCTCCACTAGAGTCGCATTATGTGGCACTTAATTGTGATTTCTGTCTCTATTCTGCTAGATATTCCTGTTTTTAGAGGATGTCCACAATATGTTAAAGTTTCAGCAACCATTCACCAAGCAGAAGTGGCATTTAAACCACTGAACTGCTGTAACAAATATAGCAGTTCAATTCCACTTTATGTCAAAGCTGTTGTAAACGAAATAATTTATTTAATTTCCTTATAAGTTCTGTAACACATGCAGCTGTGTGAAAAGGAGCATGTGACCAGTATACATATTAAAAAGAGAAATCAGTATTGTGGAAATGTAGGGAAGAGTAGATAAAACAAACCTCAGTTTTAAAGTCGCAGATATGAAACCTGGATGATTGAATTAATTTCAAAATGACATTTATTATGTCCGTACTTTACTTCTAGGCAATATCCCAAGAATATAGCTGTGAGAAAGATTTGGGCTATTATTTAAGAGGCAAAGAGAATTTTAAATCTTTCTGTTCATAAGCCAAAAATATGTTTGTGTATTTCAGTTTGTGGGGTGGAAATGTGGAACAATATACGTGGCAGTTTAGAACAAATCTATAAATTAATGTAAAAAACTGTAAAAAGACATTTAGAGGAGGTATGCAGTCGAGGTTGGTGCCTTGTACTTTTCTGTCACATAAAGTATTTAACTTGGATAGTATTATTCACTTATTTTATTCCTGCAATTACTTTTCGGTTTCTGTTTATTGTGATTTACTTTTCTTGATGTGCCAGTTAAAATACAGAAGAGTAATTTGCCATTCATTTCCCCACCAATCACATTTGTCTTTTAGTTCTATGTGGCTTAAATTCTATTTTCCATCATTTCTGTTAAACATGCATTTTGCTTTTTTTATTGACCAACATGTACGCCCTGTGAGTAAACACTTACCTTGGAACTTTGTTGTCTCTTTTTGACAACAGATACAAGTTTTATCTGGCTGTGTCTTTGGTGCATTACACTAAATGATGAACAAATCATCATTAGAGGTGATTTTTTTGTAAATAACAGGATACCTAATGTCCAACTGGAATAAGATTATGTTCAATAAAGATAAGGGTCAAATGTAAAATAGGTGGTGATCACGTCTTTTTTGTTTATGTATCCAAATGGCAGTGTTACATTAGAAATGATTTTGGGGGAAAGGAATAGAGGAAGCTGCAGTCAAGTGGTTTCTTTTGATGGGTACTCACATAAAGCAAGCAATATTTTTAAAGATGTTGGCTTGAAGTTTTAAAAATATCTTCTTGTGTCTACTTTTATAATCAAACACCTATTAAAAAATTGCCTGCAATGCTTTGCAACTTGTTGCACTCTTTGCTGTTGCACTTATTACTGGATGACATGTAATTATCTCAACAGTGTTGAACATTCACCCAGAAGAAAACCAGGTTTCTTCTTGCCCAATGTCTATCTGCTATACACAAACAATAAAATAAGACAAATCAGGCGGATGAATCTAAATGCGCCTTGAATGCTTGCTCTTTTCACTAGTCAAAAATAATGCTGCAGAGGACACTACCATTCCCTTGTTGTGGTTGGGCTACAACAACCCACCAGAGAAAAAATGTCCATAAAAGAATAGTGCTGCTGAGAGAGCAATTGGTGACCTACAATTTCAGAAAAAAAAAATAGTAAAGAACCTTTATGATGTGAAATATCTTATGACATCCCTTATGATATTGCAGAAATTTTTCATTGCCTTGGTCTCTGTGCATTAATACAAGAAACTGGGGCTGGTAATGTGTGGTGTGAAGCTGTGCTCCATGTCCAACTTGGGTTGCACACGCCTGTGACCAACCCCCCCTTAACAAAATACTGTAGCTATAATGACTATTTAAGTACTGATACACCTCAGGGCTTTTAACGTTTACCTTGGAACCACTGTGAATATATTATCTGACTTAAGGTTTAAAAAATGATGCTCCCACATTGCCCCCTAACCACTCAAAACTTTGCTTGTAAATGATTATAGCACACTCCATGGATAAGATTTTTCAACACTAACCGGTCTGAGTGGTAAAAATATAACCAATTGACAGTTCCACTGCTAACATATGTACTTAAAGAAGTATGTGATGATCTGTTTGTTTTATGTTTATTATGATAAAGCTAAAAGCTAATTTGTGGTCATTTCAAGTATCTACTATCAACTGTTTTCAAGTATGATTTTGCATCAACATGTTTTTAAGAGTTGTGGGGTGTGAAAGTCTGCAAGTACTTTTAATGGTTTTCCTGGTGAGTTAGCTGCTTGAAATCAGTGCTGCAGCTCTGATGATCATAAGGCAGTGTTTTAAAGTTTGTTTAGTAAACCACTGTCAACTTTAAATCAGTCATTTAATGGAAAACTTGCCACAAAGATAAAGACCGATGGTAAAACACTGGCCAACTATTTAGAGTCTGTCTAAAGAGATCTCTCACAGCTTTTGCTTAATGGTTTCTCTTGGTAGTCTTTTGTAAGACGGCTGTACTCCAAAGAGTTTGATCAAGTGCTGTTTATAGGCCCTGAAACAGTTTTGCTAACAGGAAGAGCTGATTAAGTGTGTGCAGTCTGACCTGATGAAAGCAAAAAGGCAAAACGAGACTTTGATCCTGACGACCACAGAGTCACACCAGCTATGGGGAGGAGAGAAAGACAAATAGCGGAAGACGTGGCTTTCCAAACAACATGTCATCAAGCTCTATGGCAAGTTCATCTGAGGAGAACTTAAGGGGAGGAGGAAATAGGCTCATTTTTTTCTCCTGGCTCCCACCCACTTTCTTTTTCTTTATTCACTCTATGTATATTTAATATGTAATAATATGTTTGTATCATACATTCAAACAGAAGCCTACAACTGGCAACTTCGTCAGCTGGCTTACACAACTTTACATAGTGCAGCATAAATCTATGCAAATGTAATGCAAATGTAAAGTTACAGTTATAAACAGTAAAGAGAAACTGAGTGGTGCGTAAAGTGAAAATAAAAGATACTTTTTCTGTAGACCAACTACTCAACATGCGTGTTTTGATGCTTAAATGACTAGAAAAGCAGTCTAATCAAATCAAGTCTATTTGATCTGAAGGAGAATTTCCTCATCCTGGTAACACAACCCTCTTCATGAGCAGAACTATCATCAGCTATCCAAAATCGCCCACAAAACAAAAAATACTCTTTTGGGCAAATGTGCTGATCACATGTTTCAAACGGTTTGCATTGTTGCTTAAAATGCTCTTGGGTGGTGCTCTTTGATAAACCTGTTTTAAAAACCAGTGTAAACCTGATCTTTCTGTGGAAAACTGTTACACTTCAATGTTGTTTCTAACTGCAGATTTTCAGCACCTTTCATTACTGAGAACTTCCTGTTTGAAACTTAGAGGTGATAATTACTGCTACTTTGGTTGGTGATTTGAATCAAAACATATTTGTTAAAACAGAGAAAATAGAGCTACAAATATGTCTTTTATTCTTACAATCCCACCTTAACATGAATAATATATTTTCCTATGTATACAAAGTTTTAAAACTTTGAGCAACAACAATGCATTGAAACAAGATCGCATTATTCAAACAAAATCCAAGTTTGTATTACTGAATTGCAAACTACTCTGATTTCTGAATTGTTAGCAAAAGAGAGATCTGTGTTGTGCAAAAGATAATATTAAAATATGTTTGAAACACCAACAGACACAAAAGGACAACGTTACAAAAGGACAACGAAGGCCCAAACAGAACCAGAAAAAGAAATTAGAAATACCTGATGTCTTTTTATGTCAATATCAGGCTAGCGGTGACACACTGGCAACAAGGAAAAGGTGTTGATGAGAGAAAAAGCAAAAAACGTTGGTTGAAAAAGAAGAAACGAATACTATTCCACACCTCTTTCTTTCGCCTGAGGAATGAGGGAAAGGCTGAGCAGTGTGTAAGTGTGCAACCCCACTCGAACAGGGGTTGGGGCTTGAGAGCAGCTTTTGGGCCATGCCCTCCTCTCTCCCTGCCCACTTTTACATGATTGCCAAGAAGCACAGAAAAGAAGGCAGGAAAAGAAATCACTAGGTTAGAAAATCTCGTTTCCACACATCCCATAAATCACAAAGAACAATGTTGATTATGCTGTAAATATAGAAAGAATTTAGCTTTGACAGAGCTACAGTTGGCTAATTAAACTCATAAGTGCAGCAGTCATGTGAGATGTAGATTATGTGTCGTCTACCCACTTGACTGAAGGAGTAAAAGTAATTGAAAAGCTATTTAACTATTTACTAAAGAAGTTAGAAATGAGTACTTACTTGCTGTCTGGTACCAAAGCTAAAAGGGTTGAAAGATTTATCTGTAGCTGGCCAAACAGTTTTGTGCCGAGTTGTCCTGAAGCGAGTGAGTTAAAGTCTTGTCTCAGAGCCGTGCAGTAAAGCCTTTTGTCAGCAGTTGGCATCATTCCCAGGTAGTACATGCCTCACAGTTCCCATTTTCAGTGGTTCCTCCAGACGTCTTCAGTTGGTCCGCACCTGCCTTTGATTTTTTATGCAGACTTTTTACAGAAAGGAGAAAGGAGAATGGTCAGCACTGAGATTCATTAGTCTAACAGTATTTTTGGCAGTAAACTAGTGTCCAATGTCAACACAACAGGAAATTCTTTACTGCTAAACACACTAAGGCAACAAATAGTATCTAGGGACTCTAAAAAATCTAAAGCAAAAAGAAAAAAATAGAGCATGAATCAGGGTTGAGCTCTGGAAAAGCACAAATCCCAGAAAATAAAAATAACTCAAATAATAGTTTCAGCCTTATGAGTAAACATTAGTATATTTTATCAGGCAATATCCAAGACAGCTTTCCGTGTGACGTCACAACTCTTTGTCCTTTAGGCTGATACTGCTTTGCATGTTTTTTTAAAAATTCTTTCTCATTCTGTGCAGTCCTACTTCCAAGAATTTACCTCATTGATATTTGCACAAAAAAAAAGTATGAATGACTTTTCTGAATAAAGACAAGAAGACAGCAGCAACAAGCTCCTTTTTGCTAATCTCTCTGTGTCTTTCTCTTCCTGTTTGTGAGCACTGAGCTTGTAAAACTTTCAGCTGCAAGGATTTGAGCCAGCCTTCATTGGCACGGTTTCAAAAGAGCAATGCCCGTCTCAGGAAAAGAAAAAAACAGAAAAGTCAAAGGAGACGAGTTTCAGAAGGTCTGGCATTTGCGGTCTCTCCTCCCCTCACCCTCTTTCTTGGACTCTCCACGCAGTGGCACTCTTTTCCTCTCTGCCTTCGGGGCATTAGATCCATGGTCATTTGAATTGCTACACATATTCTGATCCTTATCAAACAGAGCACACAGAAAAGGAAATGCGCGCAGCAGCACTATTTTCTGAATGTTGCCTCAAACTTTCCAGATATATGTCAGACTCTCCTGGGGCTCAGCACCGCTTGTGTTATCGTTCACACAAGGTTCTGGCTGCTGTCTTTTCTTCCTGTACTATAATGACTTGAGGAACTCTCATCTACAGTAGTCTTTGGTGTATCTCTCCTAGTGAAAGCATAGTTCTGGAATAATTTTATTCTAAGACTTCTAACTGATCATCCGTTATTGTTTTTCTACTGTTGTCAGTTTTGATGTAAAATCTGAACAAAGTTTTAAAGGGGCGGTACTATGTATCTTCCAGGCATATGGTGCCATTTTTTTTTAGCACAATCAAGTAATTATGTTGTCTTCAGTTGTTATAAAGAAGCTGCATAGATCAAACATGACTTAAAAAAGTTTGGCTTAACAATTTGATGCCTTGAAATTAGCCTCTGTCTTTTGAAATGTTCCTACTCTTTCCTATGCTCCAGCATCAGGAGTTTACGGAAGAGTCACAGGCTATTTCTATTAACCATATATCTGTGCAATTTTACATTTCAAAATTAAAAACTAAATTTGCTTTATAGAAACACATCAGTTTCGAAAACACATATTTTTCGATAAAAAGTTTGGGATCCAGGATGAGGTGGTTTTTTTTGGTCACATCAAAATTAGTTTATCTCACAAATCTTTAAGGGAAAGGAAATGGATATTTCGGATCACACTAGTCACAAGATTAACAACTAGATGTTGCCACTGCAAACTATGAAGAAGACAGCAGGAAGTACTTAGAGGATCATGGCTTTTTGATATATGTTTTTTTTTTTTGTTGTATAAACAAACTTATTTATGTGTGATTTCATTTGCATTTCTTATTTAATGCAAATACTGCAATTGTGAAATTATGATTGTTTTTTTTTTGTTTGTTTGTTTGTTTTTTACATTAGCAGAATATTGACAGTTGTACAATATTTGTAATGAAAATACAGCTACTATTTAAGAAAGTCCTTAGTAAACTCTGTTCATAAGTCATGGGGCTGCATAAAACATGTGGATGAAGGATTATATGTAAAATATTGTGCATAGCAGAGAAATAACACCCCATGTTACTCTAAACAAACCATCCCAGTAGTGAACCACGGTGGCAGAATTATGCTGTAAGGTTTCTCCTCTTAAGTTAAGACAAGTAAGCTGGTCAAAGTTAGAAGGAATATTAATGGAACAAACTAGATACTGGTCAGTGCGATTGAAAACCTCCAAAAGACTTGAGTCTGAGTTAGAGGTTCACTTTCCAGCAGGAAAAGTGAACCTGACTGAGCTAAATAAAATGAACAGTCCACTAGCAGAACCTGATGACATGGCAAATGAATTCAGATTTGTTAGAACAAGGGCACATCTAAAACACGCATGACGCCGGCCTGCATAAGGACTGCAGTTTATATCAAAGCATATTCCTCTGCTAGAATGACCTGGTTAAAGAATCTGAAGGACTTGAAAACAGATGCTACATCCAGTCTGAGCTTGAACTATTTTGCAGTGAGGATTGGCCAAAATCTCTGTAGATGTGCAGCTGATGCCGAAACTCCCCATAAGACTTGCAGCTGTAAATAAAGTGAGAGGTGGATCTACAAAGTGTTGACTGATGGGAACTGAATACAGATGCATGTCAAACTTTTCATATTTTATTCGCAGAAAGAATTTTAAGTCCTGTATCAATTTCCATTTTCTGTATATTTAGAACCACAGTTAATAATTTTGCTCTCTCAGTAAGATCCCAGTAAAATCTATTGAAGTGTGTTAGAAAAAGTTTAAAGGGGTAAATATACAGACTTATGCTAGGCACTGTAAACTAAATCTGAGACTACATTCTTTTTATATTTAGCAAATTGTTGAACTTGACTGAACAGATTAACTTTTACACTGCATTTCAGATCATTTGCTGCACATGAAGCATGTTCATAGCAAGTCACTTCAGGGCATTGTGCTGCATCTGATTTGCCTCAAAGATTAGTGATCTAATCTGGGAATGATGACTCACCTAAGTTGAATCCCTTCTGGTGTCAAAATGAGTGGGA
The DNA here is from genome assembly GCA_903067065.1 of Brachyrhaphis terrabensis. Taxonomy (NCBI): domain Eukaryota; kingdom Metazoa; phylum Chordata; class Actinopteri; order Cyprinodontiformes; family Poeciliidae; genus Brachyrhaphis; species Brachyrhaphis terrabensis. The sequence goes on from CAEGAG010129720.1 coordinate 99,569, forward strand.
TTTGCTAACTGCTGTGGCAGTAATGTTGCATTTGACGTCAGGGATACTTGGGCATCTAAAACTTTCCAAGAAGGACTTTATACTCCAGAGGGATTTGTGTTTATTTTCTGACTGGAATACATTAAAAGAAAATAACATCTTCTGATGATATTTTCTGAGGGAATACTGAAGGCACTATTTTCTCCAAGACTATAACAAGTTTAAAACAATTAAACACACACTCTAGTTTGATCCATCTTAGTTCAGTCTGTTAAATTCAAAGGTCTGTAGAGAATGGAGCCATCCTGACTTTTGGCTCCATTCTACCACCATGAAACAAGCAAAGCCCCAAGGATAATCATGGAATTTATGCTGCATCCCATTTTCATTACTTGGTAGATATTTATTCATTTTCAGTACCCTGGACTACTTCATTTTATATTCAATGTATGGTTTTGAATACAACATAAATGTTCTCAATAATAAAACAAGAGTATATATTTCTAAACTAAAAAATAAATTAAAACATTTCTTCTTTAGAGTATTACTTGTGGTTCCTTATAACACAGTCATATTTGATAGGTCAGGCCAGTAAAAAGAGAAGAAAAATGTTTTTGACGCTACAGTTTTGCATTTCTGAGGATTCATTTGACACACTGTTGTCTGTCGACTCTCTCCAAGACATATATGGTACTTGAGTACTTGATAAAATTAATTAAATCGTAATCTCACTAATAAAATCTGTACCGCTCCTTTGCTTTACTTCAAGATTGTTTACCATTTTCCTATGCTGAAACATAATTCACAAATCAAATGGAAGGGAAAGTTTCTGTCTCTTTAAGATTACAATGGCTTCACTGTCGCTCCCTGGAGGTCAGTGGCCTTCCTTAGGCTCCCTGCCAACTGCCATGTTACTGTCAACCACTTGCAGAAATGCCAGCAAAGCCATTAGTCTGGAGCCTTTTCACAGTCAGCAAACTGGACTGCGTGACCAGAACATCAATGCAGAGGCACAAAGAGTCTGGCCTTATAAAGCTACAAACTACTCCTCCTTCTTTATGTCCCACCATGTGTTGTTGGTCACTGCAGCTGTGATCTGTCCTCTCCTCTGTTAGCTCTCTGCCTGCAGGTCAGTCTGAGCCTGGATAACATGTGGATACACCACATCATTTTACAAACAAATTTCAGCTGATATCTTCCAGTACTGTTAAGGTTGAGTCTGCCCATCTGTGAAGCATAACATCTAAATTACATCAGCATCTCCCCATGTGTTCAGAATGTTTGTGTCTTTGTGTACAGCAGCCTCTGGTGGCTGGAAGAGGAGATTACACCTAGTTTTGAAACGTGTTTACAAAAGAAGACTGTCAGAAAGACATTATTGTTGATCTTATCCAGGGCTGTGGAAAGTTTCCTCTTTCTGAATATATGATTCTTGAAAAATCATATATACAGAAATCTAAATGTAAGAAAATATCTCATAAGTTTTGTGTTTTTTTCAATATGTTTCTATGTTACATAAACGCTCTTAAAGTAATTATGAATCCCAATGCTATGAAACTTCTAAACATTATTGTACAACATAATTTAGCAATTTTGTAGTACAAAAACATCTAATATGTTCAGTGTTTTCTTTTCTTTTTGGTTTATTATCTGTTCACTTATATGCTTCACTTGTATGCTTGTGATTGATTTAATCACAATTAAATCAATAATTGTGATTTGTATTTCAATTATTAATTGTATTACTGCCTTGCAGTTTGCACAAGTCCTCTAACAAAAAAAAAGATTAACAAGAATTATTAATTACTTGAAATGTAAAAACATTTCAAATAATTAAAAGCAAGAAAAAATGAATGTGTTTTAAGCTGTTATAAGAAACACCAGAGGCTTTTCCTCGCTGCTACAGAAAAATTATACCGATCTATTTCTAAATGGAAATGTTCAAAATCAAACTTTTCACATCAAAACTCTACCAAAAATGGTAAAAAAAAATTATTGGCTAAGTAATTCCGCTTTAAGGTTCAGAACATCCTGATGTGATGGTGTGTGAGGAGTGTGTGTGTGCATTGTTGTTGATGGTGGTGGTGTGGGGGATCATGTGACACCTTTCCACCAAGCTGTGTGAGGAGAAAGGATTTGCTTGTAGTGACATACTTGCATAAAGAGGTAAAACAGGGGTTAGACCTCTTTTAGCATCAGCTCTGCTCCTCCAGCTTCACCTTGCAAAAAGAGATTTAGGTAATTACCAGCTTAGAGTTTGTCAATGTGGCTTATAAAAACTTGGTTCAAGTATTTCTCTGGAAGTATTTAGTTTACTGGTTTTATTATTTTGTTTGTGCCTTCCATCACTTGTGAAGCCTTGTGGTTTTCTGAATGAGTGTAAACGCCTCACCATACCCTCTTTCCACAGTTTCCAGCCAAGCGTTGCTTAACCAATAAGATGCTGCTGTCAGGCAGACCTACTTAAGCACACTGACCATACTCAACCTGACTTGCTCTTTGAAGAATGGCAGTTGCTGTCTACAAGTGGGTTAATCTTCAGGAGGAGTTGCAGAGTTTAAAAATGTGTCTATTGTAAATTCTAACAGTTCACATTTATAAATAATGAAAAATAATCTTGTGGCACACATTGAAGACATTTGCAGGACAATGACCTCCTTACCAAAGAGTGATGTCACACTTTCAGCCTCTCGTAATCCTTCTTTATGTTCTTGCCATCCGTACATGCACGGAGTAACTCCAGGGCAGAGAATCTCTAAAATTTTCTTGATCCGATTGAGATGATGTATTAAAAGTTCTCTACTCACCTCTTAATTTCTACCAAGTTAGTAAAAGTTTTTAAGTTAAGTTTTAGACATTTTCAGAGTTATTTTCAAATATTTAGTACTTTGGTCACAGGAAGATTTCTAAAAGGAAGAATTTCTGCAAAACAATAGACAGGTTCCTTCAGCTCTGTCATTGTCACATATCGTTTTCTTGAGATTTAGGATTTACGGAGAAGCTGCAGCTTTGTTTTGGGGAAAAAAGTACATTTCTTCTACTAAATGTTAACCTACATGACAAACAACTCAGGTCCCTCCTCCTGAGACTGCCTTGGTTTCTCCTGTTGACGTGTTTCTTGCAGAGCAGATGGCTTTACACATAAATCCTATTAGCAACTTTCTGCTGATGGAGACATCACACTGAGTTCAGGGCTTTCTCATTCTTTCGTTATCTATGTGAGAAGCTTGCTTTTACTACTTTCTATTAATTGAAAAAGAGTCAACAGTGCATCCTAATTTGGAAAGCAAGCCATGTCTGCAGAAAAGGTAAGAGATAGGCTAGAATTTCTTAGATTGTTTGCATATACATTTTCAAAGTGCCAACTTTAATTTGCTACTGGAAAAGATGGTCACACAAAAGACAAAAAAAATTATCCTTTGTTTAGATTTTTATGTTGATTAGATTTCAAAGTAATTTTGAAAACAGAATTGTTGCATCTTCTACTTATATCTGTGCTAACAATTTTGTTTACTTATGCTAACATATGAGTTAAACCAGTGGATTAATACATAGTCCTAAAAGTAAGAAAGTTTAACATTGCTATAAATTATCCCTGCTGACAGAAATGGCTCACTCTAGTACTGGACCATTTAAATGGTTTAATTGTGAATGGGAAAAAAGTCATTTGAATCAAGCATCATTTTGGCATTATATGTGAGTACTATTGAACAAGCAAAGCAAAAACCAGCTAAAGTTATTTTACTTATCCAGTACTGCAGAATTATTAAATTAGAGCTTAATAAATGTTGATATGTCAATTGTCTTATATTTATGCAAGCCTTTGAGCACTTCTATAGGTGTTTCAAGTACATTTTTGTAACATATATAATATTTGATCAAAGATTTAACTGTTAGATTTTAAGATGTATGTTTAATTTAAAATGGACAGATTGCCTTGATTTTGCCATGTGAGATTTCAACTCCTGGGAAACAACAACTCATTACAATATGGTTGTCACATTGGAGCACACTTGTAGACACAAATAGTCTCCATGGATGCAGGATCTGAACCTAATAGGATTACCCCCTGTGTTTCCGCCAACTGCAATCACACTGACCTTACTCCTTGTAACACTGTGACATCTTGTACAAGTCATTTGGTGCAAAGCTAAAACTGAGTTATATATTCATCAATGTGACTTCTGGGGAACATTATCCCTTGTACAAATGATTGCATACAAAGAAAAATGTCAGAAAACACTTAGATTTTTCTGAAAAAAACTAATATCATGTTAGTTTGAGTGTCATGTGAGCTCAAATGACGCTCAAATGTCAAAATGTCAATTGAGCCATCTGTCATGTTGGAAACCATGAAAATGGAAAATACAAGAATTTGGAAGATTCTAAAGAAATTATGCACCTCCCCACACAATATTGATATTGTTGTAAATGAGATTCTGCAACAAATGAGAATGTTTGAATAAATTAAAATATGTTTAGGTAACATGTTGTTTCCAGACACTTTTACATCTTAAAATCTAGGCATTACAGCAGGTGCATTTTTTACTGCAAACCTGAGCTTGTATATTAAATCAGACATAACAATAAAAAAATAAATATGTATTAGCGAATCACCTTGATGTGTCTATTTTATTTTTTTCTGAGTATTTGGTGGGATAAAAGGTGGGAAACAAAGTTTTTGCAAGTTTGAATACAACAACACTGTATTATTAGAACTAGTAATAGATGACTCAATGCTAGAAAGATGTTTCAGCATCTGCTGCTGAATATCATGTTAGTTGTACTGAGTTTCCTTGCTGATATTAAAAAACCAAGAATAAGGTGCTTATTCATCTAAACCCAATGAATTTTACACAGATAATTTAAGCAATTTGTTTTAATTTTGCTTTTTTCTCCTCCCCTTGTTCTCTCCATACCATCTGACTTTTTAATGGTGAGTTTTTGATACCCTTGCAAATATAAATTTTTTTAGATAGTTAATCTAAAATGTCATTGCATCTCAGCTCAAATGTCATTACCTACAAACCCACACATCTAACTAAGATTTATCAGCAGAAAATGCAAAGAAACCAAAAAAGAAGAAAGAACAGGCCAACGGTAGCTCTGAAGCCAAGCTCAACGGAAGTGAAGCCAAACCTAAAAAAACTAAGACAAAGAAGAGTGAAGATGCAGCAGAAGATGATGGCTCCACCACTCAAAGTGAGAATTATTTCAGCTATTTCTACAAAAGTGATTGAAAAACGAAAAATATTTGTTTCTAAGGCAGATCTGACAACTAATAAACTTTACAGGTGGAAAAAAAGTAAAGAAAAAGAAACCAGAAAAAGATAAAGAGGAACCTGAGAAGGATAAAGAGAAAGAGCCAAAGAAGAAAGCCAAAAGTGCTCCAAAAAAGAAGAAATGTGAGTCAATACACTGGACACTGCATTTAGAAAATATGGTGGAAACAGAAGAGAGGGAGACATTTCATTAGCCTTGTAGAATAACTCTCTAAGTCATATTTTGGCCAAATTAAGATAATATTGACTTTCTTATACTGCTACATCACCCTTCCTAATTACCTATAGAACACTTATTACAGTCCAAAATCCATATTTTTAAAAATGGTTTTCCATATTTTATTCATGTTCTTTCATGTTTTCTGAAAACATTACAATGGGACTATAAGGTTATGAAGCTTAGAATTTTTAAGATGGTGTGAAATGTTTATAAACCTCACACTTAATGTTTACGTTACTGTCAATAAATTTTCAAAGTACATGTATTAGTCTAAGAGTTAAATAATAATTTGTTGCATTTTTTTCCAGCCTCAGACACTGAAGAGGATGATGATGATGATGATGATACCCCAAAAAAGAAAACAAAGAAAAAAACAACAAAGGAGAGTTCTCCATCCGCAAGTAATACCAAGGAGAAAAAATCTAAAACTAAAGGTACAATAAAATGCAAAGCCATTAAAATGTTCACATTTATTTTAGATGTGTCGGTTATTTAGCAATATTTGGTTATTGTAATTTATTAGAAGCACAAAATCTACCAGTAGTAATGTAATATGACACAAACATAACATCATAATTTGTTAAAGTAAAGTCATGATCATATTTATAGGATGTATATAGGATATTTAAAACTGTAGCCTTGATATGTTCTTAAATGCCAGTAATAATCTAATATATGCTATTATTCTTTCATTCCAAGCTATAAAAATAATATGTTGGGGCAGAGCTTCAGTGGTTAGAGTGGTTTTTTTCATTGTGAGGTTGGCATTAGACATTTTTTCAAGTTACTTACTTCCCTGGGATGTGAATATGAGTGCAATGTTCTCTAATAATAAGCAAACACTCTTATAAGACTCCCTATTTCAGACACACACCTAGTACGACTTCTAATCACAGCTTAACCAGGTATTTAGAAAACTGGAGAAAACCCAGAATCTTCTAGCTGTTAGTCAACACTGCTAAATTTTACAGCTCAGAGCAGTCCAAGTCATTAAAGTGCTTAAAACAACAGTTATGTGACCAGACTGTAGGTAAGCGGATCAGATTATTTTATTGTGTAATGGTGAGTGAGTGGAAATGCTGTCTTGACAGCAGGAGCAACAGAGTGTAAAAGTACAGATTGAAACAGTAATAAGCAATGGATATTCTGAATGAAATTAGGAAGATTTTAAAATTGTAATACTTATTTTTAAAGGTTGAATAGCCTAATCTTTTTTAAGAATGCTATGATCAACCAAAAGTGATGGTTATTAACACAAAAAAAAAACAATTAAATAAACATACTTGATAAGTAATAAAATGTAAATAAAAGTGCACTCACTTGTAACTTTATGGAGATATCTTTCTAAAACCCAGTTGGACTCTCTTTTACCCTCAAAACAGCTTTATTTCATTGTGTTTTAGATTCAACAAGGAGTCAGAAACATTCCCCAGATTTTGGTTCAAACTTTCTGAATGTTGCTCATAAAATCAGGATTCGATTAGAGAACTTTTTTTTCCCTGAGTCTGTCATCTAAATTTTGACATTTGTGTGATTTGTAGCTGTTCTTAGCTGCCAAGAGTAGGACTAGTGTGGTCTTTGCTGCTGCAGCTTGCTTCAAGGTTTGTGTGTTTGGAGATGCTAATCTCCATACCTTTGCTGTAATGAAGTGGTTTTTGAGCTGCTGTTGCCTTTCTGTCATTCTGAGGCCTTTTTGTCAACACAACTGTTGCTCACTGGATATTTTATATGTTTTTGGCCATTCTCTCTAACTTTGAGAAGATGGAATGCAAAAACCCCAGGAGACAAGCAGTTTTATGAAATACTCAGACTAGCCCATCTGACTCCAATAACAACAACATGTTCAAAGCCACTTAGTCCTTGTTTCTTTCCCATTATGACTCTCAATTTGAGCTTCAACCACTCTTCTTCATTACATGTAGATGCCGAAATGCCCAAAGTTCCTGCTATTTGAGAAGCTGATTTGGGATTTGTGTTAACAAACTGAATATGTAACAAAGAGGCTGGTGAATGTGTATTGATATATGTAGCTTCCATAGTTGCTTTTCTCTGCATCTTAAAGTATCCCAAAGAAAATTTTTGAAATATAAAATAAAACAGTAGATTTAAAAAAATGCTAATCTTATTTTTGATATTTGTTCTTCTAGAAATTATTTTATCTAACTCCCTTTTTCATTTTGTACATTAAAGCTTTCTCTTATCAATCTTTAAAGTTTCAGCACGAAACATGTTGGCTCATTTTAAACAGAATACTGTCTAATAAAGAAGCACTGTCATGATGTTCTTAAGAGAAAACAATACTTGTTTTTATACTTGTGTCTAGTGTATCCTGTTTATAGGGCAAGTGATTATAATATAATCAGGGGCAATACAGCTTCTCCGCTCACACCAAATTTCACAAAGAGAGAGAAAATTCAAATATCACACTCATCATTATGCAGTTTTGGCTCAGTTAGTATCCGCTGCTCTACTGTAGTACGACCCCTAGATATGACATATGAATTTAAAAAAGAATTGTTTGAAAATATTTAATTTCTTATTAGGCTAAAATCTCTAATTTATTTACTATCAATCTAAGGGCTTTCAGTCCTGAAGCGTCCTATAGTTTGTTACTATCAACGTCACACACAAAAAACACATCTTTAAGAATTCATTTGTTAGCAGGGCTAAGTGTTGGGGCATGTTCTAACAGATTCATTACCGTGGAACTTGTTTTGGGAGCAAGTGTTAACAGGACTGCGGGTGTAATCGAGGTTATGAAGACGCAGGTCTTATAGCACAAATTTGAGCGGGGAGTTTTGAATCCTTTACACAAGCCTTGCATTCTGAGACTCAGTGAGTCGCTTGTGTTTTTGTAATCTACACATAAGAAAAATGACTTCCTCATGTAACAAGAGGCTATTAAATCTGCTTTCTAAACAATTTCCCCATAAAAAAAAAAACAGGCGAAGAAATGCATTTGACATCTAAATATGGTCAAATAACTGTTAAGCCTTAATTCTTTCCGCATTCCTAAAATTCTTAAATATGACAAAACAGCTTACAACAGCAGCAAAGGCAGATGTCAAACTAAATGCATGCAAAATCAAGACTTTATGCTCAAAATGACTGTTGTTGTTCCACATCTGTCCCACCCTCAATACGTTACTAATTTGACTTTGGATGGTTTGGCACTAACTCAACAACATTTTCCTATACCTCTGTCTTTTAATGCTTGGTTATTTTTTCAAAATGTGTTATTATTACTGGTTTTTATTCCAGGGACTATTTTCCTATCAATTTCATGGGTAAATATATATATTTTTTAACTCTACTGCTTTCCTATTCGCAGAGGACAAAGATTCTGATGGCAAAGATAAAAAGTCCAAATCAAAGGACAAGGAGAAGAAGAAAGAACCTGCATCAATGTTTATGATAAACGGGGACAAATCATCTAAAAGCAAAAAGAAAGGTAATTAAATACTTAATACTTTATAGATTATTAAGTATAATAATGTTTACATACTGGAAAGAAATCGAGATTTTTTTTTACACACTGTCCGACATAAAATCAGAATAAACTTGTGTTTAAACTATGTTAACAACTGGTTTTAGTTGTATATTATACTAACTACTTGTTCTTTTGAGTAAAGAGCACAATCTTAGCAAGGACATTTGTTTTTATAAATGCATGGAATTCAACTAAGATCTGTGTTTACCGAACAGCTGCCAAATCAGAGAGTGATGACAGCGAAGAAGAGACAAAGTCAAGCAAATCAAAAAAGAAATCTACTGCTGGTTCGGCATCTATGTTTCAGACAACAGCAGATAAGGAAAAAGACAAAAAGACAAAGAAAAAAGGCAATTTAGCTTGACATTTCTTCCACTGTTTGGGTTTGTTAACCTGTCTAATAAATGTGTCTTCTCTTATAGCAAAGGTAGAAGAGAGTGATGAATCTGAATCAGAGAAAGAAGAAAAGACAAAGAAGAAAAAGGGTAAAGGAAAGAAGAAGAAGGTAGCTTAAATTCTAAAAAAGGTTTTCCAAAAAAAGAAAAGTTTATTTTAATTATGTTATAGTAGTAAAACGGTACAACAAACATTTAGAGTTAGTAATGCAGTAAAATGTAATAATTCCTTGTCCCATAATCAGGAGAGAGCTCCCTCACCTGAGATTGAGTTTGATGACTTGGAGACGTTTGTGATGGAGCCAGCTCCACAGGGTGTGACGGTGAAATGCAGAGTGACGCGGGACCAGAGAGGAGTGGATAAGAGCCTCTATCCTCTGTATTATCTTCATCTAGACAATGAGAAAAAGGTCAGGAAACACTCACTAATAAATTGAGGAAAATGTGTTGATTGGTCAGTAAATTAGAAATAATTAATTTATGGACAAAGAACTATTTCTGTACAGCTGAGGATGAATTGCTGAGTGAATACAAAGTAAAATAAAATATTTTATAATGTCTAAAATGTTGACTACCATAATCTTCTGAAATAAAAAAAAAAAACCGATAATAATTGACATTCAGGTACTTAGAAGAATCACGAGAGGTGCACTGATAAATCGGTCTGATTTTCTTAAGTTTGGGAGATCAGGTGAATATGATCCGACACTTACCTGTGAAATCAATCTTATCCTCTAATCTTATCTGCCTCTGCAAAGGTTTGACACTCAGCCACTGTCCTCTTTTGCTCTGCAGGAAGAGAGCTGACTGACAAACTCAGCCACCAGGTTACGTCTGCATCTGCTAGGTTAACAATAGTCACTCCACTGTTGACAATTTAAAAACTGTGTTGCGATATTTAGTATATTTTCTGACAAAAAAAAAATTAATATAAGCCATAATCAGAATTTGGAAGTCAGGCTTTTTAAAGATCAGTGATTGGCCAAAAAGTCATTGACATTTGCACCCTTATTGTCTACAAATGATATAACCAAGACCTAAGATAGTTACAAAGTTGGCAGTCATTTTACCAGAAAATTACCTACATTTGCCTGCTCCCTTTTTAGGTTCCTGTCTAATTCTGGTCACAGAGAAAGAAAAGCAAGGTGCATTATAGACAGATTATTTACATTGCCAACAGAGAAAACCAAAACCAAATTTCAGTTAACATAACATTCATTGTTTTGCATTGTGTGGGAATTCAACAATACCTGATGACGCTACAGATAACAGGCCTGGTCCAAACAGCGAAAACATTGTCAGGTTTTAAAATGTAACACCGACCATTCGCTCTCCTCAGTTGGAACAAAAGATTGTCTATGTTGTATTTTAACATCAGGCTGTTAATCATCCAATAGTTGAGTAACACATATTCTTTGATTTGGTCTATATCAAACTTTTTCAAAGTAAAAATGCTCCATAATGTCAGATCCTAAATTATTATAGGAATATAAAACTGTCAGGAAATAAATGTTGATTGCAATGTCCTAAACAGAACACAGCATGATATATTGAAAACAAAAAGAGTTGTTAAATGATGAACCTTGTGGAATACCTCTTGTTACACACAATGACTCTGAGAAGGATCTACACCTTTTCATGAATTGTCTTCTTTTTTGATAAGTAGTTTCTGAACCAACTAAAAATGCCAGACTCAGAATAAAAATTGTGAATAGGAGTGGAAGTGTTTGACCAGTCAAAGCTGTTTAGAAAGTGATTTAATGTCACCTTCAGGTAGGCCAATCTGTCCACTTAATCTAAACTTTCAGTGATTCTGTAATGCACTCAAAAATTACAAAAAAAAACCCCAATCATTCAGCAAGATTAAACACTTTTTAACATTGACAGCCTTCTTTGTTAGGATCTAATGTGGCTCATTTTGATCACCTTTCTTAGACATTCCTGTTGGCTGGAAGGAAAAGAAAGAAAAGCGCAACTTCAAATTACCTCATCTCCATTGATGCCACAGACTTGTCAAGAGGTGGTGAGAATTTTGTCGGAAAGCTAAGGTATGTCAAAAGAAGTCGGACAAACTGAACGATGATGTTTTTAAAATCTATTTGTAGAAGTCAAAATATCTTTTTTTAACCAGGTCCAATTTAATGGGAACTAAATTCACAGTGTTTGATAACGCTCTAAATCCAGAAAGAGCTCTTCCGGACATGTCTAATGCACGGCAAGAGTTAGCTGGCATCGTCTATGTGAGTTGCCTTAGAGTTTATTGGTTGCTACTTTACAGGGATGTATTCTGATCTGAATACTGAAGAGAAGAAATGTAAATACTTTGAATCTGGTTGTTTCTCACCTCAGGAGACAAATGTCCTAGGAATGAAAGGGCCCAGACGGATGACGGTCATCATTCCAGGAATGAGCAAGGACAATGAGAGAGTCCCACTCAGGCCCAGAAATGTAAGCTTCATCAGAAACATCACCCTACACAAAATGACATAACAGTTTAGTTTTCTTTTAGCTGAACTGACTTTTATACCTACAGCTCATTTTCTGGCATAAGCACAGGTTAAATAACTCATATTATTAGTTAGGTCTCGGAGCACTCCTACCTTTGTCTGAGAGTTTAATAAATGTTTTTGACTCGTTAACAACAAAAACATGCCTGAAATGTATGCCAAGGCCTAAGCAATAACACAAAAAATATTAAGTAAAACTTGTAAAAGTTTTACTTAATATTGATTAAGTAAAACTTAAAAATGATTGTCCAAACACTTTGGACAATAATTTTCAGTTTTAATTTAAATGTAAGTTAAAACTGATTGTAATAGTCAAGACAAACATTGAAAAACCGCACAAAACTTAAAGTAGGCATTACAAGCATGAAACTGTTGGATGCACTCCATGTTCTTTGAATGCTATGCATGTTGGGATAGCGTAATTGAAAAGAGGCTGACTCATGCAACTGAACTGAAATTTAAAACATTCCCAGCACCACTTCTTTTGCTCATGCATTATTTACAGTTACACTGTATTTTAAGGGGACTCTATGAAAATTTATACCCCATTACATTGTGATCATGGCTCATTTCTTTTTCCAATAATATCTGTTTGCTTAAACAAACTTTTTCACTTCCGTAGGTAGAAAAACTAAACTTTGGTTCGAAAGCATTTCCAGCATTTTTTTTTTTTTTTTTTAAGAAAAGAACCACACAAAAACAGAACCACCAAATTAAAAACTAAATATGCAAATGAACAAAAACACCCTTTCTGGTTGCCAGCAGAAGAGCCAGATGTTTAACAGTTTGATTTAGGTTCTGTTTATTATGAGAACCAAACAAGGCAAGTGGGTAAAATCTTATTGCTCTTTGCTGATACTCACTGACTTATGTTTTGCCATTGACCACAGGAATGTGACGGCTTGTTGGTAAAGTACCAGAATAGAAGAATGGAAAATCTGATTGAGCTTCACAACAAGACTCCCGTGTGGAACGAAGAAACTGCCTCTCATGTGCTGAATTTCAACGGCCGAGTCACACAGGCCTCGGTCAAGAACTTCCAGATAGTTCACAACAAGGACTGTGAGTACTCCTCATACATCTGTCTTTTTCCCACAAACAGTCTGGTTTGTTTGGAACCAGATGTGGATGTGTGGGACAATGAAATACAAAGTGGTTTACTGTCAAAACAAGTTCAAGGAAGACACAAAAGATCAGATGAATGCATATGGTTCACTTTAGCAATCCCTCAAAAATTGGTTGCTACGCACATTTACAAGTGAAAAAGTATTTGCCTCCTATTGGATATATTTTGCTTTAGTATCAGACAAAAAATTATTCAGTTTCATTTATTAAAGAAAAAAAAACTATCCAGTAGCTGTGACACGTTTGGAAATCAATTTTCTACGTCTTTGTGGAGGAATTTTTTAACCCACTCTTTGAATTGTTTTAATTCAAGTGCATTTTTAAGGTTTTTTAGCATGAGTTTCCTGTTTAGTAATTCCACCACATCTAAATCGGATTTAAGTTAGTACTTTGACTAGAGCACTCCACAACCTACTTTTTCCAGCCATTCAAAGATCAACTTCATGTCATTGCCCTCAGGTCCGGCCCAAGTCTCCATGGGACCCTAAGCGAAATTTGGTTTTGGGGCCCTCTAGTTGTGTTAACATTGTGAACTGGCTGCAATCAGCAGTCCGATCATTAGATCATTCACACTTATTGCATCTCTAGCAGTGCTGTTTACATTATATACATGTATAATAGGATACATTTATTGGCCAACTGATTTATCGACCAGTTGATTTCTGGGCGCTGATTTCCTTAATTTTGGGAGATCGTGATTGGCCGATACTTGCACGTGAAGTCCATGAAGTCCATCTTATCCCATAATCTTATCTTGGTTAGCAAAGGGTTAAAATCGGCCTCTGTCCTCCTCTGCTCTGCAGTGAGAAGTTTGACTGACAGACCGGCCCACCAGGTCGGGTTTGCACGTTTGCAGTTAACAATATTCACCCCACTGTTACCAACTCAGTGACTTTCTGGCTATATTTAGCAACATTTCAGACAAAAAAAATTCATATCAGCCAAAATAAAAATCGGCAGGTCAGGCTTTTTAAAGATCGGTAAGCGGGTATCGGCCAGAAAACTGCAATCGGTGCAGCCCTACACACATATTCATGACATTCTTTGATTAAATTAATTTCTCTGAAGCCTTACTCCAATAGCTAAAAATGTTATTTATACCAGGTGAGTCTTTCTCCCTTGAGAATGTGAACCGGTACTGGTACCGGGTTGATTCTGGGCCTTCAAATGATTTTAACAGAACTTAGAAGTTGATGTAAAAATAATGTTTGCTTTAGCCACAAAATGATTATGCTCAGCATCAAACATTATATCTCCTACCACAAAATAGAGCAGCTCATCGATGTAGCAGCCATGTAGTCTGACGTAAAACCATTTTGCTAGACAATTTTGAAGCCAAAAATACCTCAGAAATATACAGAGCCAACCATGAGAATCAACTCATTTAAAGTTTAAACTCAGTTTCACACAAACATAAAGACCATAGCATGCTTGGCTGTTGAACTGGACCGTTCCAGGTCGCTATCAAGCTAATTTTCTATTAGCAGCTTTACAAATCTTTTACATTACATTACATTACATTACCAAGGCACTTTAAAACAAACCTTTATCTTGGCTTTTTTTCCTATTCTTCCTCTTTCTTCTCTCCCTCCCTGAAAGATAAGTCCTTTTTTGAGACATTGTTTTGCTTACTTAACTTCTGACAGGAGCTTTGGATGTTTGGATGCGCTCTGGCACGGCAGCTCGTTGCCGGCGAAGAGTGCGGTACCTATCGCGACCACCAGGGGCCCCCAAGAGCATTTTTTTTTTCTTTCAATCAATAAAATAATTTTTACATACATTATCAAATATATACTAATGTAAAAACAAATCACTTCATAGTGTAATTATGTATTTTTGATATTATAATGACAGAAACTATTACTAAAAAAACAACAAAAAAAAACAAATCAGCTTCGCTGAGGGGGCCCTTTAGTGGCCCTGGGGCCCTAAGCGGCTGCTTAGTTTGCTTATGCCTTGGGCCGGCCCTGATTGTCCTGCTGCATAACCCCTGTGCACTTCAGCATAACCCTACATGACTGTTGATGGAAAATCACCTCTAAAGGCTTCTGGGCTTAATGGAGCTCAGACGCCTGTTAAACCGTAATCTCTGCATACCAACGATTGTGTTGGAAGTAATGATTTTGTCGACGAAAAAAGGCAAAAACAGGAAATCTTTAAGGTCGCAAATACATTTTGGCAGCACTGTAAGTGATTTGTATCCCACTTTCCTCCGATCAGCTCTGAGTTCCTAATATATTTTTGCTTTTTTCCAGTGGACTACATTGTGATGCAGTTTGGAAGGATAGCTGACGATATATTCACTCTGGACTATAATTACCCCATGTGTGCCGTGCAGGCCTTTGCCATTGCACTCTCCAGCTTTGATGGTAAAATTGCTTGTGAATAATCCATCAGTTATTCAGCACTACAGTACCAGCATAAGCACTACTACCTACAGTGAGTAGGTAGCTAACAACTACTGTAACCTGAATGCTGCAAGTTCATGCCAATTTGTGACTCTTACTTTCCTACACTATCAGAGATGAGTAGTGGTAACCAACAGTGCTGCAGCTGTGCCACCTCTTTGCTATGCAGATTTCCTCCTGCAGGTGTCAGAAGCAAGTTCAACCTTTGTAGCTTAGCGTGATTTATCATGAATTTTTAGAATTAGTGCCTATCACAAAATGTAACAATTAACATTTAAAGAAAAAGGCAATAAGATTAGTCTTTAAAGATGTTCAACTTTATGTGTTTTTTTTTTATTTTTTTTATTTTATTTAATGTGTTGTATCATGTTCCTATCTAGGGCCAGCAGTAGAAGAGTTTCTTGTTTCTTGTGTCACTGGGAAAACAAATAAACCAAAAACTTCATTTTCCAAGTGACGCAATGTTTTCTCAAAGACAAATATCTCACAAATAATGTAGATAAAAAATTTGTGACATTTGTCTCTATTTTACTTTGATTATACCATTAATAATTATGATATTTAGGCTTCCTGTACCCCTCAATTTTTCCTAAATGTAATGAGTATGAAGCAAAAAGTGTCACGGTTAAAGTAGTATTTGTAAAAGAAGTGGAGCATCTTTGAAACAATGTGTTTATTTTTGAAGGTTTCTATTCATGTGTGATGATTCAATCTTCTTTGTATATTTAACACAATATGTTCTAATTTAAGCTGTTGTAGATTTTTTTTTCTATTTACACAATTTTTGTCAGAATTGATAAAAAATCTTGTATTTTTCCTTCACCTTGCCTTTGTTTTATGTGCTTATTGGAATAATGTGTGTGAATTAAACCTTCTTGATTGCAGACACATATTGTCCTCTGAGTAAAATCCTTTACCGAAGACCTTATAGGATCTGCCAGAACAGTTATAAAACATGTTTTATGATTGTATCATCTGCTGCGAGCAGGGAGCAGGCAGCTGGCAGATAATAAAACAGATTCCAGTTGCAAGATTTTTAGAGACACCCACGCTTTTCTCCTGCTGCCGTCTGACATGTCGAAAGCCTCACTCAGGATGAAAAACCTGTTTGCATGGAGGGCCTAGAGCAGAAGTGAGAGGTGTGTATTCTGCCTGAACCTGCTCAGGCAGTTGTCCAAACTCGCAAAATTAAATGAAGCCTGAAGCAGGCGGCTCCTCTTGAACAGATGCTGTAAGGTGAGTTTGTCTTCCACCTCCCACCCCCGCCTCCTACCCTCCCTATTGTCTGTTTTTGATACTGGGCTTTCAACAAAACAACTCCCAACATAAGTGTCTTAAATTGTCTCATTCTGAAGGATCGCATTGTGTGTATATAAATTCTCTATGTATAAACATGCATTACTGTTGGATGTTGCAGCCACATTGATGACCAACAGAAGGAGCTGTTTCTGGATGGAAATTTAGATTCATCTGGTTTCAGCTGAGAAACATTTGTCAGATGTTGAACGCTCATAACTTTCTAACAGAATCATGCGAAGGAATTTGTCTACTTTATTCTTGAGGCATTAAATGTGAAAACATTAAAATGAAAGGTTTTAAAACAGAAGTCGAACTCGTACTGAATGAAGTTCAAAAATATTATGACAAGCTGTATAATGACTTATAATCAAGATGTAGCATAGTAGTTAGATATTACAAATCCAGAGAGATTTTGATGGACAAAAATGGAGATCAATAGAAAAACAAAAAAGGTCAAATGTAAGTTTCAATTACCTAAAAGTCAAACTAGTGCATTTGCTAATAACAAATAAGCAGCAGTAATATTTATTTTGGAGCGCAGTACTTTGAATTACTTTCTTTTTATATAAGAACCTTAAATGCACTATGAAACACCAGCTCTGCCAAAAATATTTCATAAATCAGGTAATTTTGATCTGTAATAGACAAAATGATAAAATATAATAAAGAACTTTAATATAGGGGAAACAAACTTCCTCCTTTAATTTAGCTTCAGAATATTGCATTTGTCATGTGCAGATGCAGTGAGACATTGAGTTTGGTTTACGTCATTTCTTTAAAATCTAAGATTGTATTTATTTCTATATATTTTCTCTATCTGCACCAAATGATACCATAGTTTTAGTCGTTTTGATACAAAAACCATTTTGACTTTGTTGTTTCTATTTATTTAGAAAATTTTGGATATCACAAACAACTTTGATCAATTCAGTGCAATCTGCATTTATCATTGCAAGACCTTTTAGAGAAAAAATGTATTTCTCTGTGAGTAAATAAGAAAGTATTTCCTTTAAAAAAAAAACTACAAAATAGAATGCTTTGTGGTCTTGGACTGATGATAGTCTTTACATGACACGCCAGTATTTGCTCTCCTTGATGTTAGTTTTCATTTTTACATAGGTTTGTCCTATGCTGTACTACTTATATACAGGATGTGGTCAAACTAATTTAACATTTTGCTTCAATAGATTAATAATATCAATAAAATTAACACTTTCTGCCAACAAGTAGCACTTTTATTCCAGTAGCAGAAGAAAAATTCATCCAGGGAGCTACAATATCACACAAATGACTTTCATAGACACTAGTCAATGACTAGACTAAACTAGTCAAAGCCTGTGTTACATAAGTTTACTATTTGGTATTAACAAGCCTGACGTATCAATTAATTGACACCAAATCTGCTCAATCGTCTTTTCTTTCTGTTTGTTTTTTTTTAGCCAGTGCTGTCCAGCAGTGTAACAATCAGAATGTCTGTCTGTGAAGCCCAACTGATGTACTTTCCCAAGTGGAGCATTATATCTTTTGCTCTAGCGCTCCACTTAATACACATTTTATTATAAATTGCTTCAGGTTTATTTTGAAATTAAAAGAAGAGGGAAAAAAAAAGAAAAAGATAGAAAGTGAGTTAGGGTAAAAACTCCTCCTTAAGGAGGTAAGAATAAAAGATGTGAAGAATGATTAAAAAAAAAAGTACAAGACATATGGAGTCTAGTCTAAGCTTTTTAGCACATGCCAGGGAGCTAGTCAAGCTTAAGTCAAACCACTGCTAACCAAAAAGAACAGGAATGCCCATGTCATGTTTGCTACAAAAACACCTTAATAATACTAATGGCATAATGATACATGGCATACTACTTTTTCACATGCCAGATTGTTTTATAATGATAGTGGAGTTAATCATTTGAAAACTGCTTTCTGAATTAGCTCAGTTTTTTTTGTTGTTGTATGATCCTCTTTAAATCTGTAATATTTGGCACAAAATTAAATAATAAAAAAGGAAATCTGAAAGGGAGAAAATTTTTTCCCCAAGTGTGTACATCTTTATTGAAGGTGTAGTTGTAAACCAGATCACGCTTTTTTGGTCAACTAGTGAAATTTGAGACCTTAGCTAAGTTGTTGATATAAAATGTCTACAAGTTGAGTTGTAAGACTTTTGTTTACCTTAAAAGTTAACTGTCAGAACCTGGAATATGCCCAAGTTGACTGGTTGAAACAATTTCAGCTTTATTTATAAGCTGACACTTTAAATGTGAAACCTAGCCATTGATCAGTTTACCCACATACTTTGAAATCAGTGCTTTGAATTTTGCATTTATGCGCCAGACATCTGTTCCATCTCAATTCCTTACAGGAAAGACTCTTTTTCAATTCTGTTTATTTTTTATTTTATTTTTTTATTGTTCCTCTGGGATAAAGATGACTTTAAGTTGAATTCATTCATTCTCTTTTGAGGAAGTTCTCTATATTTTTATTGACTGGAACAGAACTGTGTGTGCTCTGTCAGACAGGTTTCGGGACCGGAAGCCCCAGTGTTCAGTGATTTGTAGGCGCGGCCTGGAACCGAGTCTCGGCCCCATGAGCCTGTTGATTGACGCGCACGGATGGCTCCTCCTTGAAAAGTCTTTCTTTCCCCTCCCCCTTCGTTTTCCAGTGTAGTGCGTTGATTTCATACCAAAGTCATACTTAACATTCCACTTATACTGTCAAACCTCTGACAAATATTACGGAAAACAACAAGGCGCCAAATTGTAACAAAGTTACTAAAAAGCGCACCTGGCCTCACTGGGAAGAATAGGGAGACTGACAGAATTAAAAAAAAAAGGTAAGTTCTCCACAAAAGTTCCCTCTTTCTGTTCTCAGCCTTCAGCGGGGAGATTTTTCATGCCGCTTGCCTCGGTGAAGTTTTCAGATCATTGTCATTTTTCACATTTTTCCGCGGAGCTGCCTGCGTTGGGAGGGAAGACAAATATGTGGAGATTGATACACGATTGTGTTTGACTTTCCCAGAGAGCAGGGGCATATTTGACAGCCTCTGTACATTCATATTTACACCAGATGTCCGCTTATTGGCACACATTATATTACAAAAGAAAAGTTTATCTCTTTTTTTACGCAGAAGAACCGAGTCAACATGTTTTATGTTTTCTGTCGCGCAGAGTTCCCAGCTGGATCCAACACTTCCAGCCTTGAGGATTCCAGCAGTTATATCAAGTGGTCCAAGGAGACACAGACACGATTTGGAGGAATAACTTCGGACTGGCTTGGAGCTCTGCATCCTGAAGGTAAGACAAGGTCCTCGTCGGTCAGCGCAGTTCAGTCAAGGCGACATTTCAACGCAGAACTAAAAGTAAATAAATAAATAGTAATTGGGAAAAAAAAGGTTACGAATGACTTTTGCTCCAGATGACTTTAAGATTGTCAAACAAATTTGTTCTAAACAAAAAAAAAAGTATTTCAGGGGAGATTTTTATTAGCAGCTTCAGTAACTTTCCCCTCAGTTTATCCAGCGCTGCTATTTAAGTAAAAAAGAATGGGAACAAAAGCACAGTGTTTGCTTTCAAGTCTGTGCACTTTAAGACATGCGTAAAATAATGTTAATCAAAGCTCTGGTAAATAATAATTTTAACCAGATTTGGACTTTTTTTTTTTTTTTTTTTTGCATTAATTGTTACATTTAGAGCACGATAAATAACATCAGAAATTTACATGACTAGTTTTACAATTATAAATTCAAAATATATGATTAATATGATTAATTGGATTTTACCATGTGGGATCTTTGCTTCTGTTTAATAAAAAAAGGCTTTAAGAATGAAAACTATTATTTTAATCAAATTATGTTTTTAATTTTCAGCATGATTCCAAGTTTGTGAAATAATTAAACTGAATAACTGCCCAGTGTATGAATTTATTTATTTATTATTATGATCTTAGCTTTTCTTTTAACTTTACTATGAATGATTTTGCAAACTTAAGATAATCTTTTTATGTCATTTTCAATTTGATGTGTCTCTCTCAAACTTCAAATCTTCTTTAACAAGTTATCTAATAAGATGCTCAGTTCCTCCTGTCTTTCTGAGGAGGAACAGCCATCTCAACAGCCAAAGCATGCCACGATACTTTGCAAAGTCCTACTAAGTACATAATTCGTAGGTGAGGATGTGAGATGTATGGATATGCAACAGGCTAATTGTATAATTAGATACAGCCTCGGGCTACACTTGTCCTCTCAGTGTATGTGCTCTTGGTTCAGTCTAGCTTCACATTTTGACAGAGTTTTATGTTTTGAGTGGGATAGAAACAAAACAACATTCCTAATTTGTGCAGTCATAAGAGCTGCTCAGTTGAATTACTGACAATCAACAGGTTTAACTTGGTAGCAGAATGCAGTCCATCTAGTTGGTCACACTGAAAATATCAGTCTTGTTAGTTCTTGGTCTGACATATTATTAAACTCTATCAATTCATTTTTTTACGTGTTTAAATCATTTCAACAAGATTGTGTGATTATGAACCTCAGTCTTTCTCTTACGGGGCAAAACATTTTTGTACAAGTCTTGTTTGACACAGATATCTCATGCCATGAATTTTTTCATGACTGCTTGAAGATAAGTTATAGGTAAAATTCAAAACTTAGTATTTTAAAGCACGCTCAAGAGTTACATTTGATTACCATGAATAAGATGTGCTAAAATGAAAGTCTTCCTCAGAACAAAACAACGGCATATCTGTAAATGAGACTCATCAAGTCACTTAATAATACAATCTGGAAAGTATTAAGTATTTTTTTGCCACAGTGACAGAGTCCCTCTGTTTGTTTTTAGGCACTGTGAATATGCCAGGCCTCTGTGGTACAATGTGGTCTTTTCTTCCTTGTAGTTTATGTTTCTCTGCTTTTGCAGATTTTTTGTATCTGCTCTGTTGTTGTGTGAGAGAGCGAAATGCAGAGGAGAAAGTTTAACAACTCTGTGGGTGTAGGGGTCAATTAGATTATTTTGGGTTAGTGTCTGTTTTTAATGCCCCAGCTGTGTTCTTCCGGGTTGTTTGCCAGAGCCAGTTAATGACCATGTGTTCTCCTCATTAGGCAACAACAAAAAAAGAAAATGTGGATTACATACATGATTACAAACTGTGAATAAATTATTTTGCAAATAATTCATGGTCCTTGGGTTATTCCCACGCTGGGGCACATCTTCATGCACTGCATTGCGTTTGCTCTGGATGCAGCTCTGTTGACTGACAGTAGCTGCTTCACTCGTTTGTGCTAAACCCACAGAAGACCAGCTAATGAGCTCGTGCCCATTTGTGCAGGCATTGGCTGCCTTTTAGCACCATCCCCAGAAGTGCTTGTCCAAATGGCGGACACTTACCCCTCTGTCAGGCCAGAAGTGAACAAATACAGCCTCGCTTATGTCTGTATGGTGAGGACACAGGAGAAAAGCCTGCAGCTCTTGGCGGAGCGTCTTTAGTGGCAATTTAGAATATAATAGTTGCAGAGGAGTTCTTATGAAGAGGACATGACATGAGCTGTTTGTTGTACTCACTCAACAAAAGAAGAAAGTGAAAAGATTCAAAGCAAATTAGATCAAATCTTGTAACATAAACCAGCTTCTTCACTCTCAAATTCCCGTCCCATCAGCACTGTATTCACATTCATGCACTGCACATGTTTACATACTCTCCAAACCATCAGGTTTTCACAGATAAGCCTTCTGGCCTCTTGTTCGGACCACTCAGGGGAGGAGCCGGGGAGTGGCCTAGAACAGTGTTCTCTTTGTGTCAGCTGTCCACAACTTGTTAAATGTTTTAGTTGTTCTTTTCTCAACAGACCAACTGGTAGGACTGATGTTACCCTAAAAAAAAAAAAAGTGGTCAAAAGAAGACGAGCACAGAAGGGAATATGCAGAGCAATCCCAATCTCTGTTACAGATAACAGGAGGCTTACTCCGATCTTAAGTCTGTCTTTCATTTTATAAGTGTGTGTTGGTTTTTGTGTGTGGCTGGTGTGTCTTTGTGGAGCTCCAGTGACCCAAGGGCACTCATGTGAAACTACTTTAATCCCTCTGTGCTGAGTGTTTTAGGTTGGGGGTGATAATCTCCTTCTACAGCACAGTGCTCATTCATTTCACTCATATTCTGAGCAATCATACATGCATCAATAGTGAAACGGTGCCAAAAGTCGCAGAATTTGGCTCTGCTTTTTGTGTTTGGTTGCAGTTTTTTCTTGTGAAATTGTCGTGCATATTACACTGATCAAAACCGTGGCTGCTCTTAATGCCTTGAATTATACAGTGAGATGAATTATTGGCTGGGTGCATTCTGCCTCATGTCTTAAAGGTTTCACAGATTATGGCCTGTGACCGCTCCCTGTACCACAAAATGACCAATTCAGGCTAGAATGGCTTCTCCGCTACGTTCCTTGGAAAATTTCCGATTAGAATGCTGATTCAGGCTGTTGGTGGGGGGAAAAAGGCCTTGTGGCTTACTTTGTCTCAGTCTTTCCCTTTGCAGTTAGAATCAAGCCCAACTGTTTGAAAGTGTGACATTGGACTGTAGACCACATAGTCAGGAGTATCAGCTATTAAAATAGAGAAATCAGGGAGTGAAACTTATGTTTTTGCTCTGACTTGACTTGTGTTTACCTACCCTTTGTTCTTACCACACTCAAATTTGTCTGTTTTTCACACTATGTAATATTTTCTAAAGAAAAAAATTAAAAGGACTCATTTTAGCTCATTTTAATTTTTTTTTTCAGCCTCAACATTTAAACAAATTTTTGCACCGAAGTTGCGGATTATCATTTTTGCGTGCAACACATTACTGTGACGGGTCATTGTTTTCTTTGGGCTCGCAGCTGGTATCAGACTGCAAATGTTTGACTTGACAAGCGGCGCATATGTTGTGTGTATGTGCGTGTGTTGATGTGCATGTCTCAGATTTTCCCTTTGCCTCTTGCCGTGTGAGCTGCTGGCTGTCCAGCACTCCTCTTACTCTCAGCTCTGATTGTTTCCTGAGCGCCGTGCCAGATAGGAAGTAGGAGGAAGTTATTGGAGGAGCTGGAGAGAATTTATTAGGGCCATACACAGACACAGGAGGCAAAGGAAAGGGTGATGACTCCCTGTTTTTTGAGAGGGCGCTTGTGATTTCATGAGTCTGGCTGAGCACATGTCCTAAATGTGCTATAGTCAAATGTGTGTGTTTTGCGAAAAATCCTTAACTCTGCAGTCTCTGTGTCGGATGAAATAAAGCCCTTGTCAGTGGAGCTTTCCTGGCCTGCAACGTAAAATGTTTTCTTTATCTGTAATCTGACCTTACAGAGCAGCTGTTCCTTCTGCTGCCAAGACCTGTTGTTTCTCCCCTTCACATGTGTGTCTGTGTGACGCGGCTGCGAGTTGCGGGGTCTCGCTGTGACGAAAAGCACTGACTACATCTGTGAGACCCCCTCAACCTTGACACAATGTGCGGTTCTCATGTGGAGAAGTTTTCAGGCAGGGATTTGTTACTGTGTGTAAACTCGAAAGTTTGTCAGAGGTGTATTTTGGTCCCAGCTAAGCAGGGGGGCTTTTGGCCGCCAGCAGCGGTCTGGTTTTTTTGCCAAGAACTGTCACAAGCCCTACAGCAACTAAACAAAAGCTGAATTTCTAAAGACAGGAACAAATCGTGCTGTGCAGCAGTTTGCAACTAGAAGGAGGAATATACAATCTGACAGGAGAGACATGAAAGGAGGACAACTTTGAAGGATCAGCACTGAAAGAGGCAGATTTGAAGGAAATCTGCTTGCAATCTGCATCGCGACTTGGAGTCATGATAGTGGAGGTATACAAGGCTGTGAATAAGAAAATGGTTTCTCATAGTTTTTGTGGAGGATTGAGAAAGTTCTAGATTTTTTACATTTCTCCTAAATAAAAACATAAACCTCCTCATACAATATAAAGAAAGTATAAAACAGTTTTGACAAACACAGAATCATTAAGCAAAGCAAATTTTTACCTACCGTAAAGGGTTTCTAGAGTTAGCATCTTCATAATTCCTGTAAAGATGCGTACAAGCTCATTTCAGTTCATCAGGTCAGTAATCAAACTTGTTTCATTTTTAGATTCTTATCAAGAATGTCTCGGTAAATTTACTATTCAATTATTCTTTATTCTGGCATTAAGATATGCTTTATGACAAATCACACCATGATGTTTCCACATGAAAGTTTCACTTTTGGCATGGCGTTTTTGGGGGTTGTGCAGGATCAATCTTCTTCCAAACATTGTGTGTGCAGTGACGTACAACGTTTAATCTTGTATTTCAATGGCTTGTCCAAATGCTCTGCAACAAACTTTAAACAAGCTGTAATTCCGCTTTTCAGCAGTGGACTGTTATGCAGTCAGTGTGCATAGAGGGATTGCAGTCCATTACTTTTCTTATTGTTTCTCATGGGGAAAAAACTGTACAGGCCATTTTCAGGATTTGTGAAGCTCTTTATGAGTGGCCCTTGGACGACTGTTGATTATTGCTTTGACTCAGGCTGGTTTGTGAAGAAATCATGTTCTTTCCACTTCCAGGTTATATCTATAATGTGTGGAGCTGCACAATATGTCGCAAATATATTATCATCATCACACTGTCAGTGTGTGCAATATTCATATCACAAAGAACTGTCTGGAGAGGAGTACTTGTTGGATAATACAGCATATTTTATAAGATCTAAAGTTGCATTTTTCATTCCAATGCAATATTTAGTCAGTAGGACAGAGTATCACGGCAACAAAAGCTCACATAAGACACATATGGCATTACCAAAAGTGCTACTGGTCTCATAAAGTAAGACTAACCAATAAGAAATTGTGGAAAGAAGAAGCAAATAGGAATATATCATATCTGATATTTTTTATATCATATAAGTATTGTGCTCATTGGAATTGTTGAGATGCAGCTGCAACCACTAAAATTTGTATTTTTGTAGCAGTTATGAAACTTTTGTTGTGAAGGTCTCATTGCTTTTACAAATTCACCTGAAATATCATCAAGCATAATGTAATATGTAAATATAAGTATTGGAACTGGCGGATCAGATTCAAAAGAAAATCTTAAATATTTATGAAGCTATTAATAAGTTAATTAGAGAGTGCATCTCTAGTTTTTGTATTTGTTTGACGTATCTGACAACAGACTGAAGTCAGATGAATATTTTGACAGTTTTACTTGGATTGATTAAACTGAACCACTATTAAAGGTTTACAGAGATAAGATGATAGCAAGAAAGAAGCATTGCACTGGAGAAAACCATGACTGCACATAGCCACAATAAAAAATTGGCAGATTTGTTAGTTGTAATTCTTTCTTGTATTTATTGCAGTTTCCATGAGATCAGGTTTTAATGCATCATTAATATTGAAAGTCTCTTATGGTTGTGAAGCAAACACTGAATCTCCTCATCTTAAAAGTAACCTATAGCTTGCAGTGTATGCCCAAGTGAGTAATGATGCTTGTTTGGCTCTGTCAGCTCTCCTGCTTCTTATGGTTGAGATGTTGGCATGTATTTCTATGTTCTGTCTGGTTATTTGTCAAATTTTGTTATAAAGTGTATTCAGATGCAGTGGAGTAATTCTCAATAGTAGTTTTTCAGTTTAAACGACATGGATTTATTCAGTCTGAGAACACCAAGGTGATGTTTGTGTTATGAGGAAGATGAGGAAGTATAGTAGTAGTCAAAAAATTGACAAATTTGGAATCTCTTCAATTTTAATGAGTAGGAATTTGAAGGGATACCTGCTACCTGAACACACTGCTTATGATTTTTAAGGTTTTAAGGCTCCTTTACTTCATGTGCAATGGGATCCCTTACCTTATTTAGGCCGCATTGACAGCTTTCCTCCATGTGACCCGGCAGCCTCAGAGTGACTCATATGAATTACTGCAATTCATTAGTACACTATCCAGTCTAGGAGGCAGAAAGGAAACTCTGCATAGCTCTGGCCAGTTTGTAGTTAAATCTGAAGCAGAGATAAGCCGATTGCTGAAAACAGACGGCAATATGATCACTGGTTTGCGCTGGGAAAATAGGAAGAGGGATTTCGGTGCATGAATGGTGCCGTTTCAGTGAATGTACAAGGAGCATAGCTTTACAGCATTATTTACATTCCTGCTGCACATTGGAATTCTGAAGCGTGTTGGTCTCAGAGTCTCATGGCGTGACTCCCAGAAAATAGGAGGGGAAGTGTGTTATTGATTTTTTTCCCCCTTTTTTTGTGATGTGTGAGAGGATAGTGTGATTCAGTCTGGATATTTATGAAACTCTCCCATCTAATGTCGAACACATGGGATTGTGAAGTAAATTGAAGTTAGAAGTTACAGTAAATTGATTTCATTAACATTTATGTTTTGTTATAGTAAGTGTTAATCATAAAGAACGTATTGTAAGGACTTAAAGCTTTTTTTTCCTTAGAATGTTTGCAGTTTGTGAGTATTTTGTTTCACACCAAAATGGATCCAACAGAATTTTTGTAAAATCTTTATTAATTTAATCTACATCATTAATCCCTATACAGCAACCAAATCAGAAACTCTTAAAGGGACTTTATTATGTATTTTCCAGACACAGAGTGTCACTTTATAGCACAATTAAGTAGCTATGTTGCCTTTATTTGTTATAAAAATTCTGTCTATATAGAACCTAACTTAAAATAAACTTAACTTCGCAATTTGCCTTGAAATTGGCCTCTTTCTCTTCTTTTCAAGAAGTTCCTGTTCTTTTCGACCCGGACTTCAGCTTGTCATCACAACATTGCTACTGTCATTTAGAACCATTCTTAGGAGCGTTGGACTGAAAAGTAGTTTGTATGATAAACTCAGCAAATGCGCAGTTCCACCAGCTGTTTGCTAATTGCTGCTACCACTAGTCTGGAGGAGCTGTGTGGGGAAGGTGGGGGTAAGGTTGTTCTGTGAGGCGGAAGCTCAGCTGGAGACGGTGCCTCCGAGGAGTTTTATGGAAATAGGTGGTGATTTGTGAGAGCAAGTGTTTAGGCACCTCCGAATGCCTAAATGCTGGCTGCATTGGGGGATTCAAGGATTCCTCAGACATGCACGAAAGAATTAAAGTAACACTCCAGGTACGTTTTTGACAAGGGAGTAACATTAGATGATGCAAAGCTCAAAAAAGTCACATTTTTAAATTTCTGTTTATAAAACTGACTCAAAGTTTTATTATAAAAATGACCCTGAGCTAACTTTTGTAACAACCACAGAGGACATATTGAAAGATGGCTGAACAGACGTTGCCCTCCCTTTGGTCTGAGCTCTGAACGTCATAATGCTGCAGCGATTCAGTGCTGATGTTGCATTCCAGCTGGAACAATCCCACTGTTTTCCAGACCCCAAAGTGGACGCCTAAATTGGACAACAATCTGACCCCCCTCACCACATTCCCTCCCCTTTCCAATACCGCTCACCTCTCTTCCCCCATGGACACCCCTTTTTTTCTCCCGCTGCTCTCCAGCCAGTCAACCAACCCACTCCTCCCATACATGCATCCCCTGGTCTCCTGCCCTTATTTGGGTAGAGACATTCTGAGTTAGAGGGGTGGAGGGTGGAGGGTAGAGAGGCAGTGAAGGGAGGGAAGGAGGGCGTTGAGTTGACACAAGGGAGGCAGGAGGAGAAACAGTGAGCTCTCGCAGGCCTTTCTTAATAAGGACATGTCTGGAATTCAGGCCCCTCTTGCGGCGAAGAGCCTCTCTTTTGCAGCACCTCTCTTGAACACACTCGTGTGAGCACTCTGAGCTCCGCTGAGGTCGTCAGATCGGTCGTTGTGCCGAGCACTGTTTGCTGCTCTTCACAGCTCGCAGTGCAGAAGAGGTTTGTGGTGTTTTCTCTGCTATAATTGGACATAAACAATAGGGCAGCCACTTCTCCCTCCCTCACACTGCCACCAGCCTTTAATTACCAAACCGGTTACCGCACAACACCTGCAGTTTCATTATTGATACATGCTGTCTACTTAAAAAACTGTTTCACATTAGACTGCTAAACTGCTGCTGAACGTAAGAGATGCTAAAATCTCAATGTAAGAATCACTTCTATAATGATATTAGTGGATTTAGTTTCAGGTTTTTTTTTTGCTTGTCTCTTAGATTAAAGCTGATTAAAAGTTTGTTAATAACTGCAAGTTAATCATCTGATAGGAAACATAAATAGGACTGTGAGCACATTTTCCTTAAAACCTCAGCTAACAATTACTTAATTAGTACACAATTTCCTTAACATGTTTTTCTATTCATAAAGTATTCTTTTTTTGGTACTGGTTCTTTTATTTTCTACATGTTAATAACAAAATGCTACCAAATCACAAACCAAGTTTGTACAAACAATTCAAAAACAAGCAAAAAGCAAAATCATCACACTAAACTGGAAATTTACAGTCTTGGCATTTACTTCCCTGGATTAATGGAGAGGTTGGAGTAGAATGCAATGCTTCTGATTAAACCAATGGACTATTGTGTGTAGGTTGTGTAATCCTGAGGGACCCAGCCTTGTGATCTGTGTGGTCTGAGGAGATCATTTGATCTGCTGATGGGAGCTCGGTTTCAGTGTTGAGTGATCGTGTTGCAAGGCTTCGTCATGAGGGTACCATCTCAGCTAAAATTAACAGGCTGACTTCTGGGTATTCATCAAACTGTCGTTTGCGTTCAGTCACTGCAGCTGATTTCATGGTGCATGCAGTGGCTTTAATTGGACCACGCGCTACATTGATAGCAAGGGAATTACAATTATAAGCTACATTGTGCACTATTTTTAAAAAGGAGAGACATCAGTTTCTAGGCAATAATGAGTTTCATGTCAATGATTAGCAATCCCTTGCACATTTTATTTACTGTGGATGCATTGATGAGAATGCAAAATTCTTGTACAATTAAAATAGACTTCTGTGCCCTCTGTAAAAACAAATGTTGTATATGCTTTATTAGGTAAACAATCAGTTTAGTTTAGGTATTTTTTTATTGTACAATAACTATCAATTCTGATATTAAAACTAGTCTTGGTAAATCAGTTTAGAACGTAATTAAAGTTTGAATAATTTATTTAATCTGTGTGTAGAAAAAAGTGTAAAAATAACATCTATTTCCAGATGCTCCTTTTTTTGCTTAAGAGAAGGTGTCTGTTAAACAATGAGCCATCTACCAATGCCATATGTTATTAACTTTGGAATTGCCTCGTATTTCTATGTTGAACTAAGACTTGCATAATGTCATCTCTAGGAAAACTTGGCTGGCACATTTTATGGATTTGTAAAAAAAAAAACCAGGGTATGGGCATTGCAACACAGATACCACATGCCGTCCACATATGTGTGTCTACAACAACAATTTCGTAACTGCTAAGTGTCATAACAGTGATCTGTTTATAAAGTTACTTTTCCTCATGCTCTGCTGTGTATACACTCTGTCCGCGTTGATGAAGATTCACTTACCTCAGCATGCCAAATGCTTAAAGACACCGACATAGCATCTGATCCGGCATTATTTTCTGATTCAGTTAAGATAATAAGTATTTCATCATTTACAGGCAGGGTCATTATAAAAACATTTAGATGGTGACACTGAAAAGTGACTGACTCCATCTTTTCCAACTGCAGCACCACACTGCAGTACTGTTCACAGAAATACAATGTATATGTATTGATATATGTATTGATACATTGATACATTGATATTTCACAAAATGAGCTTCTTAATCTTGTTTGGATGGAGGTAAAAGGGGTTTTTAGACATGACGACATGACTTCAGTTTAAAGAAACCTGCAACCTTTTTAATGTGGGAGTGAAATGTGCTGGACTTAGTAATGTTTTAGTATATTAATCTTTATTTTTTTAAATCTATTTTAATTTCTTTTTGTAGAAAATATATTTACAGATCTGTTTTTTATTTGTATTTCCGCCATGTTAAATTTAAACTAAACTTGGAGCAAAACGGTTGTATCTGTGATTCGTTACTGTTTCAGTAAAGTTTAAAAGGGGTAAAAGGGTGAAAAAAAAAGGTCTTCCAAACCTCACTTACTGTCACATCACCTCACAATCTTTAATATAAATAATAAAATATGGCAATCATGCTAAATACTTTGAAATCATTATAGCTGCCTTAGTCTTGTCTTATAAACTCAAAACGGCCATATATGTGGTTAAAACGTTTCATTCCCTTGTATTTATCCATTTTACTTCACATTTGTCAGTGTCTGGTGAAATGTTAAAACAGAAAGAGAAGCATCCTGGGAGGATCATTACCTCATTGACTTTTATTACTGAAACAATACAATGTCGAAAAGACAGCTTGAAAAATACTTAAGATCTTTTCCTGCAGTCAGCTATAATCCGACCACATTGGGAAACAGTTCCCAAACCACAAGCATTCTCAGAGACCAATGCTGATTATTGGGGTCTTTAAACTTTGTTTTATGAAATATCTTGAATTCATCTAAGCATTTGAGAGAAATCGAATTAAAGTATAGTGATAGTGACATGACTGTGGAAAATAAAGTGTTATCCTTGTGCTTTACATGAATTCTCACAGCTCTCTCTCCTTTGAATTTTTATAGTGAAAACATTACTGAGGGAAAAGGAGTATCAAACGAGCCGACAAATTCCAGTGACTAATGTACTTACAGAGTATCTAACAAGTATTCGCTTTGGAGATCAGTTTACTAGAATAATAACCAAAAAAGTATCCATAGAAACTTCTAACTTGTTTGCTTGTTGGTTATCTCGGATCAGTGTGTTCATGTAGTCATGAAACTTGCTCGTCCAGCTCAAACAGCAAAAGAGTTTCCAGATTTCCATTTAGTTGCCTAACTGGTTGAGTGTCTTAAGGAGAGAAACTATGCCTTGTAATTATCTGACACACAATTCTCAAGAAAGTTTTAGTCATGTATTGTTTGAATTAATTTTCTACCCGGCTTTGGTGCTGTCATTAGTCATACAAAATGGGTAAATCTAATAATGACTTAGCGTTGCTTAAAACAAAGTTATTTGGATTTTGCGGATAATCATTTTACTAAAAGATTATCATTTTGCACTGTCCTTAACAGTGAGCTCTAAGCCTATTCTCTTACTAAAGAGTTTGTTTAAAGCTTAATTGTTTTGATGTTCCAGCAGTTTGCTTAAGCCATGTAGGTCACACATTGCAAAGTATTTTGGCAAAAATAACATGAGATTTTTGCTAAATTGGTTGTTGAAAAGATGAAACAATCTCTTCTTATAACATTTCTCTGTAATCTGACATGATATCACACATAAAGAGCAGCAGAGAGGCTTGGATGTTCTGCCAGTGCTCAGCCAAACTTTAAAAGCTTTGCCCTTCTTATTGTGATGAGTTATTCTTGTTGACCTCATTCTTCCTTTAATCAAGACTCCTTCCAATGTTGCCTAAATCCCATTATTGTTTTATGGAGTTGTTAAATTTGTCACTCATAATTTTCCAAACACATGGTTCGTATGCAATGTTTCTAAAATGTTAACCAGAAATAGTTCCACATGCTCTGATTATATCCAGCAGTATTTGGTGGGAGAGAAATTGGAGCATTAGTTTAGTGGAGCCTATGTAATGGATGCAATGGATTTCTCAACATTTGGTTACTTTTTCTGCATTTTGTTTGCATCTATCAGTGGGGCACTTGAAGATATTAGACAAAACGTGGGTGGAGTAGCTTAAGGTCAGTTGCTGTCCTAACTAGGGATGCACCAATATGAAATTTAGGGCCAATATAAATGTCCGATATTTATGTTGCTGACTTCACCATTCTGTTTTTATTTAATTTCCCACAATCCTGTGCTGCATCACTGTTACTTTCACATGACCAAAAAAAGTACCACATAACCAACAAGATGGAAATAAATATCGGTTGTTAATATCGGCAGCGTTATTTATCGGACCGATGCTGATTTGTTAAAAAATTACCAATATCTGCCGATCTCAATGTTTTTGACGATGTATTGTGCATTTCTACTCCTAACATCTTTGACAATTAATATTTTCTGTTGAATTCCATAGATTATCCAGACAACAGATATGTTTTTACTGTCTGGGGTTAACAAATTTGAACCTTAACACAGCTTGGATCTGCCTATGCATCGAAAATTTGGGGAAACCAAAATGTGTGTGAACCTTTTTAAACTCATATTCAAAAAAGAAAGGCACATTGGCTGTTCATTAGAGTTACATATTGTGAAATTAGAAATAACATTAATTGTGGTTGAAGCTTCACTGCTGAGTGATAAAAACTTCTGCACTGTTTTGTTCTACAGATTACCCACTGATCCTTTGATCTTGGGGCTCAGGGTTGGGCCCAGGGGGAGCCGCCACCATTGCGTCCAACGAGTGGAGTGCCAACGGTAGCCCAGAAGATGGGCTGGATGGGGAGAATGAGGATAAGACCATGGATGGAGATGCAGAGGGTGTTTGGAGCCCAGATATTGAGCAGAGTTTTCAGGAGGCCCTCGCCATCTACCCTCCCTGTGGCAGAAGGAAAATTATCCTGTCAGATGAGGGAAAAATGTATGGTGAGTACATGGCCACAGGAGCACAAGAACAACAATTACATGGATTTAAACCCAGAAGAAGTGCTTATTAATAAGCACTTATTAATAAGTGCTTTTTGAATCACTGCAACATATATGGTTTCTCCATTAATTATATAAGGTTTCTCCGTTAATTAATGGCGAAACCATATATGTTGCAGTGATCTGGGGATTAAAACAAGCAGATTTATACTCTGCTGCTTTAAAAGCAAATAAGAAAATGATTTTTCTTCCTCTTTCGGTTTTCATGTCACAACTTAAACCCAGAGGTGAGTGTTTCCTTTCCACCGGTAGTTCTGTTTAACAGGTCTGTACCTGTTGAGCTGTGACCCAGGGGCAGGTTCTTCCAGTCACACTAGCACTTTCAGAGGTGGTTATTGCTGTCCTGAAAGAGACTCATCTCTTCTTACCGCCTGATTTACACTGGTCTGTTTTTGCAGAAGGTTCTTATTTATGACCTGGTTTTCACACTCATGCTCTTCCTTCTCTGCCTTCTCCCCAAACTTGTCTTTTATCACTCAGCTACAATCAGTTTTTTTTCTCTCTCTAAACTTGCAGTACTAGCAAACATTGCCTGTGGGTGACTGGTTAAAATCTTTTGTTTGATGCTGAATCGCTTGGTTATATTAAAGACAATTAGCACAGCATGAACCAAGACTTAAGAACAAAAACATTGCATTGGCATGCTCTGCTGTTGAAGTATTTAAATATCCATGTGGTTGTGTTGTTTCCTGCCATATGTTCATAAAATTGCAGGTGTTGAGTCCTTGATGAGTTTAAAAGCTCCAGATGGTCATACTGGCAAGTGTTCTAGCAGAATCAATAGCATCCAGGTGCAGCAATTTAATCACACTTCTCTTTAATTATTTTCATCCCATTTTCTATTGATTAAGCTTCAGTTTGTAAATTTTACAAAGATATGTTTTTTTACATATTTGTTGAAACTGTCACTGGGTCATGACAGTGTAACATATTGGTAAATGTGGTGATGGCAGAGAAACAACTTGCCATTGCAGGAAAAGTATTTATCTGGCGTTATCGGTGGCCATGTTTACTTGTCTGAGCATTCATGGCAGGCTCCGTTGTGGAGAACCAGCTGTAGTAGCAGAGAGCAAAGGGGCGTGTGAGCAATGCGTACACAAGTTTGATTGACAGCGCTAAGGGCCTCCTCCTGGGCCTGATAGGTCATTTCTGAACGAGCTGTGCATGTGTGTAGATGACAGTAGGAGCGCTGGAAGAAGGCAGAGGACATTGATTTTTCACAGATTATCAGTCTCATATTATACTCTCACGACATAGTGAGAGTTTTGACAAGTATTTAAAAATATTTCATGTATATAAAAGTTACGTATGACAGCTTTAAAGACAATACACCTTTGATTAGATTTGCATCTTAAGTTGGAAGAAAGAACAGCAATAAATGTTGACTGGTGTGATTTTCTTCTGCCTTCTTTTCTGTTTCTCTTGCAACTGATAGCCAAAAAGTCTAGGTTTTGTGAGATTATGTTTTGCAACAATCAATCTCAGGCTATAAACTTTTAGATAGTTTGTGTTTTGGTTTGCAAATAATTGTTTGTTTGGGGGAGGCTTTTTGGCAATTGACGTCAGATTAGATTCTTTTGGTATGATTCACCCAAGATGGAATCTCATCCGCTCATTTGTCAGACAGATTTGGAAACTGAAGGACAAAGACATACTTAAGTTTACTCGACTAGCGTAGCCGCTTTTGTTTGTCGTCTGTTCAGTTTTTCAACTCAAGGTGCAAAGGCGAGGCAAAATAAATAGCAGAATCAGTCAAAAAGAATCAAAGAGAATTGTTTTGATTGTTAGATTCATTATCTCATAATAATTTCCCACAAGCTTGTTTTATTTCACTTATATTAGTGTGATATATATTTTGTGGGTTGTAGAAATAAGGAATTTGCTAATATTGAGTCCAACTTACTTCAGAGACAAATTGATGCTATTTACCATATTTATTTAGAGCCAAATGGGATAAAAACATGTTGGTAGCACTTAAAAGAGCATGATGCATTTAAATGGAAACAAATACATTTATCTTAAATAAAAAAAAAAAAAACATTCATGGCAAACACATAAACTGCTAAGTTTTGTTCATGATTGTATACTCTTAAATGAGTTGAACATGTCTTGCTTTCATAAGAAGACTGACTAAACTACTCTGAATATTGAAGAAATAGCGTAAGTGGTTCTACATAATTGGCTACCAACTTGGTAACACACCGTACGGTATCTGACAGTGAATGTGTGCGTCTATGTAAAACTGGTCAATGTGAGACTAGAGGACCAATCACAATGAAGACACTTAAAAAGAGCTAAATACAAAAATCCAATACAATAAGTGCACAACATTCAACACCATAAGTGATTTTTTTTTAATGCATTAAGATTTTATCAGTTTAAAAAAAGTTTTAGTTTGAAGTTGAGTGCAATATTCCAGAATGTTTAAATCCTCCTTTCAAGAAATTATCTACAAAGATTAAAACAGCTCAGTCTAGAAGGCTTAAATTGTAAACTATAAATGCCTGAGTTAATTTTGTTTTGCCATCCACACTCTGTTGTTATATAAAATGTGTTTGGTATTTGCCATTTTATAAAAGTGTGTGAAAGTACAGTTGTGACAGCTTGGAGAGTAACATACACCCTTGGAGTTCTTTTCAGAAGTATGCATTTTAATTAAGAAACAAAATTAACATTCATTTTGAATCTTCAGCGTCTTATTGGAACAAATTAGTATGCAGTTTGCTTTAGCTGCATTTTGTTACATAATTCTGTTGAGATAACCCACCATTATTGCAGAACCAGTGTGGGGTAATTTTTGACATCTAGGAAAAGTCTGTGGCAGCCTGGCTTATCTAGTGATCAAAGTGTGTATTCCACAGTGCTAAATTTGTTGCAAGGGAATATGGAAGTGTTTTTGTCCTGTGACATCCTATGCCATTAAATGAAAGGCATACGGGCCTCTCCATGTGGAGAAATGTTTTATCGCTTTGGTTTGTTGTTTTCTCATGGGAGTGATTACTTGAGAGCTGTTGCTTCCAGCGTATTGATCTCAAATCAGGAACAACATAAGTTAGCATTGGTGACAACCATGCTAACTCATGTAAAGTAAACCAGCCTCATTATGCGGGAAATCCCAAACTTTGCTTTACAATAGAGGTCGTAGAAGATGTGCATGTTGCATGTGATGTACATGTTTGCAAATTTTATTTGATCTTGAACTGAACTCAGTTCTCAAAAAAATTGGAACAAAATAAAACAAGATTATTGTACGTTGAGGAGGCATAATTTTCCGTATGACAGTTTACAATAAGTATGTTTTATGCTTTCCGTGGAAGCGAGTATAAATAAATAAAATGTTTTATTTTATTTTAAGTTAATAATGTTCCAGTCCTGTTTGCTAAAAATGTGCTGTCTCAAAAAGTTTGGTATGAGAAAATTATCAAAAAAGAAGGTTAAGCACGAACTTTCTGCCATAGCAACAAACGGTCAGAACCTCTTTTAAAGGCTGTTTTTTCCCTAGGGCACTAAACACGCTCTCCATTTACAATAAGTCATCTGAGGCTTTACTGGCAGAGCCAAAGCATGCCCCAGAAGAAGCCCTCTCACAAGGTGATTACCTCAGATTTCTAAAAGCTGCCCTGACGTTAGGTTAGGGGAATGTTAACGATTGCACAGCATGTAATACTGTCTACCTTGCAGTCTCAGACTCCGAGTAGCCTCCAAAAGCAGACAAGTCATCCCTCCCATTGGGAATTCCACTTTTTTTCTGCCAGGATTTTTTTTTTATTATTATTTTGTGGGAAACCTTTGCAAATTTCCATTAGCTAGTGCACAGTTTTATACAAGTGTAATCTGTGCTCCACAAGGCTGTCTAGACCAGTGGCATTTATTTTCATTCAGATAACTTTAGGGTTACAGAGAGTTCAAGGAAAAGTTATGTTCTACTGTAACCTCTCACATAAGGAAATATTTAAGCTGTTTTAGGACATGAAAAAAGAAGTTTTTCTTATAATGATTTCGGCACATATGTGCTTCTGTGTCCAAACCACCGGAAGAGCACTTTGGTTTAGTTGCTTAAATAATAAAAACTTTGTTACAGAGTTAAACAGAAATGGAAATGATTACACTGTTTAGAGCATTCTGTTGATATCGCTGACCAGAAACATGTGAGTGGGCTGTATTGTGATGTTGAGATGCAGCAGTGTGAAAGGTGTAGGTGGAGATGACTTTAAAACTGGAGTGGGAGATTTTTCCGAAAGATTGAATGACATTCTCTTACCATCAAGGCCCAGAATGTCAATCCCCACTCAAATAGACCTGTTACTATAAACTTAATCTCCTGCGTAGGTTGTCTTCACCTGTTATTGTTAAGCAGTTATTTGATTTTTATCACGCTTGTTGTTTTTTCTCTGCTAGGTAGAAAAAAGAATCATGCTTTTGCTTAATTGGATGATAACTTTAACACCCCTTAACTTTTAATCAGCGAGCTACTTCTGCAAAGCATGGGAGATTATAACTGAAGATCTGTTAACAACATAACATAATAAGACTGTCCAAATATAAGATGGAAGGTAAAACACACAGTTTGTTTACCTAAATAGGAAACAAAATATGACACATCACCTCAAGAGGTTTGGCTTGAGAGGAGGTTTATAACATGACGACAGTCCCAAACAAGTAAATAAGAGTGAAACTAGTATGTCTCCAGGCCTGAATCCAATAGAATACCTTTGATGTACTTAGAACTGGAAAAACAGCAGAAAACAAATAGCAACTTGGAACTTTGGAGACAAAAAATTATACTTGTAGTTAGATAATATTGTGTGCTCCCAGCTTAGCAAGGATTCATCACAAAATGGAACATAACCATTAACAAAGTTTCCATCAGCAATATTTTGTTGAGCAAAATATTTAAAACAAAACAATCAAAGAATGATTGAGCCTTTAAGATTATTTGTAAAACGAATAGCTAATAATTCTTGTATGCTGAATTCAAAGAAATCAGGAAAAGAAAATGTAGCCCATCTTGTTTTGCTGCGGGGCTGTGCTGACATGCCATTCACCTGTGTTTTCTGGTCTCAACAGGTGTACCACATGCCTCGTTGCTTCCACGCCCCTGCAGCTGTTACTATTGCAAAGCACTCTGGGTATGAAAATGGAGAAAAGTTCCAAAGGATGGTCGGTGTCTGTTCTGACCTTCGAGGTCCGAATTAGAATCGGTTCATTGCATGCACGGGTGTGGGAGAACATATGGGTACAGATATGGGAGCAGGGCCTGAGCACGCTGTTTGATGACTACGCAGGCCTGGTGTTTCCTGTCAGCTCCCTCGCTGAGATGTTAGGAATGTTTTCAGTCATGGCTGAGCAGTATGTTAACAATTTAGGATTACCTCAATGTTATGTGAAGGGAGGAGGGAGGGAAATAAGGGAGTTGAAAGGGTTCAGGGGAGAGATGGAGCTGTAGAGAGGTAAAGTTGTGATGACTGAATAGAAATTACCTTTTTGCTCGCTATCTTAGCATGGAAGTGGAAAATTCCAGTGGTCATATAAAAAAGAGAAAGATGGGTGTGTCTTGTCAGGGGAGTTAAGAATGGCAGCCTGCAGCTATCTGACTGACTGTTGAGCAATCACCAGGAGAATCATGATAGGTTCGAAAGTGCTGCTGCAGAGAAAAGTGCAATACTGGGGAAGCTGAGGAAAATGAGGCTATGCACTCAAATGAATGAGTGTGTGTCTGTTTATATTCACCTGTTATAGTTCCCTGAAGTGTGGACTTTTGGCTATCTGACCCTCCCAACGCCATCCGCCTCCCTTTCTACCCCCATTTCAGACCACAATGTCAAGTCTGAACAGATGTCAGCTGCTGCAGCTGTAGACCCAGAGTGCTGTAAATCATTTCTGGTAAAAGGTTTAAGGAAGCAATCAGTCTAAAAAAAAGATAACTGCCACCCAACACAACCAGTTCTGCTGGGTCTACATTATGAAGAAAGAACAGACAAAGGCCATAATTAGCAGGAAGATGAATTTCTATATCCAGCTGTCTCTTTAATTTTTGGTTGTCTTTGAAAGTAGAGCTTCTCTTTGTGTATGTTTCAGAAGGTGGTTGTTCAAAACAAAAGTCTGCTAAGATACAGTGTTATCAGATCATAGTTCTTAAAAACTGTAGCTTATTATCTTAGAGTGCATTCACACCAGCCGTGTTTAGTCTGTTTTAATCAAACTCTAGTTCGTTTGCCTGGAAAGTCCGGTTCGTCTGGGGAGGTATGAAGCGCAATCAACTCTGATGCAGACCAAAAAAAGCTAACTCTGGTTTGCCAATAAAACGTAGGTCTTGACTTGGTTGAAGTGAACTGTGGCGAGTTCGAATGTATACAGTATGTGAATCACAAGCGGACCGTAGACCACTACAAAGAAGGGCATTCTGGGTAAATGCAACCAAAGCAAAGACACAAGTCTAATGCTAGCAGGAGAAATGGCTTGTGGTCTTATGTTTGTAGAACTGCTAAAAGCTGATGCCAAGGAAGTTGTATTTATGTTTTCTTAAGAGATTTTTATGTGACTTTCTTCAGTGATTCCTAGTGCAGTGCTATCACAGGAGAGAGAGGTAACAGTTTTTTCAAAGGGTTTGGCTTGTTTGACACAGTAGAGTGTGAAAGCGAACTGCACCAGCTGAAAATATAACAAATAATGCAATTTTGGGCCCCAGTTGTACCAAGTCTACCAGACCATCAGTTGTGAAGACACCCTTCGTTTATAAAGATCTTTATCTCGAGTCCTGGGGCCTACAGTAAGTATCTTTCCCAGTCATGGTCAAGTGATTCTTTTTATTTGTTAAATATTTAACCTTATTTTAACCAAGACAGTCCCATTGAGATTGAAACCTCTTTTTCAAGAGAGTCGGTGAAGAGATAGAAAAGTTACACAACTACAATTAGCCACATAATGCCCTACAAATAATTCAAAACGGTCACAATTTAAGGAAGTCTCGGTCTGGACTTAAATGTGCTCAATAAAATAAGCTCAGTTAATTTCCTGTGTTTTGCAACATGTTTTATGTAGATGGAGCAGAGTAAACAAAATCTCCATTTTCCCAAATCTATGTAGGGAAATGGAACAGAGCTCAAGAAATTAACATTTGAAAACAAAGAGTAAAAATTAATGCTTCTCTGTGTGATTAAATCGCAGATTTAGGAGGGCAACAGCCCAAGCATGGTCTTATAAATAAATTAATCAATGTCCCAATAATGATTATTTTAAGTGGTTCCATAGAAAATGTGGAAGTCTGGGTGACTGTGACTCAGTGGGTAACATTGCATTGTCTTGAAATTGAAAACAATTTCTCACATGTCAACGTTCCCATGGGCAAGGCACTAAACCACAATTTGTCTGATAATTGGTGTACTGGTGAGAGCATTTCTAGAATTGTTTCCATTTCATAAACACTAATACATTCTGGAAATATTCTGTTTTCTTGTGATGAAGCCCTGTTGACCCTTTTCAACTACGTCACGTAATCAGGTTGAGGCGCTAAAACAGACGGTCTAGACTCGTATTGGACAGAGTGATTGTTTTCCCAACATTGGCAACATTGCCAAGTTGTTTTTGGCAATGTTGCCATGGCTTCTACTTGAAGTAAAGCTAATTTGTCTGTGAAAGAAGCACACCTCTTTACAAAGAGCGGAGTTAAAAGTGTTCAAAAGTTGCTTACCAGTTATTTTGAACATGGCAGTGAGCATTCTCTCCATGGTTACTAATAATTACACAGGTACCTTCTTCATTTTGAAGTTTATTGCATCTTGCTCATTTAGATTATTAATGAAGTGCATGAACATTCATCTTCTTACCTTGTAAAAAATAGTTGCTTCAAATCCGTGAATACACCAAGGGCTGACAGTACTTAATTATGACTTCCTGCTGCTATCCATCGGGATCATCTTCCTCATCAAAAGGTTTACAATAAAACAACAAGTTTGGTTTGCAGTCTTGTCTGTGCAGCCAACGAAAAGCTAATTTAGGCTATTAACTGTCTGTTACAGGAGTTAATGTGCGCATATAGGTTGTCTCGACATATGTCAAGGGGGTGTGAGTTGATTTTAAAGAGTGTGATGTCACTTGCAAAGGGTCAGTAAGCACAACTGTGTATCTAACTATCA
The DNA here is from genome assembly GCA_903067065.1 of Brachyrhaphis terrabensis. Taxonomy (NCBI): domain Eukaryota; kingdom Metazoa; phylum Chordata; class Actinopteri; order Cyprinodontiformes; family Poeciliidae; genus Brachyrhaphis; species Brachyrhaphis terrabensis. The sequence continues at coordinate 141,007 of CAEGAG010129720.1, forward strand.
GTCCTTAGTAATATCTGGGTATGGCACCATGCTGACTTTAGCCTAGGGGCCCAATGTTTTCTAGATCTGCAATGATTACTGTGCTGCATTATCACATAAGCAAGAGTTCTGATTCAAAGTATTAGATAAAATCAGATGTTGTGTAAAACAACTTTACATAAAACAGTAAAAAATTCGTTATATAATTTTTTCTAGAATGACTGTAATTGCAAAGAAGGAAATTTGGCTCAGTGTTGAACCAAAAACTTTACTTCAGTTGTTTTAAATCTGGCTCACGTTTTGGAGAAAAATTCTTACCTTTAATTATTTCACTTGTACATCAGTGAAATACTTATACCTCATTGAGTAATTCGCTGTGACATTTTAGTGAAATTCTTTCCACCTCTGTGATGCAACATTTACTCTCCTTTCCCCTCCAGCTGAAGAGACTGAGAGTGACAGTTGGGTGGGGGTTGAGCAGGCGTTATTCTTTCCCTGCCATCCTCCACCAGGACGGTCTGCAGCAGGTGCTGTTGTCTGTTAGCTGTGGGGTCACACGGTGGTGTTGTTTTGGGAAAAGCGGCTGCCTCGCTGCCAGGTGGCAGTTGTTGGCAGAGACAGTTATGGCTTTGTGTTTTCTCCAAGAGCCCCTGCCCTTTTCAGCTGCCCTTTTTGCCCCTTTATAAGCGATCATCCCCCATCCCCATACCCGAGCCTGATGGCCTTCACCCCGGCTCTAACCCCTGTTTCTCCCAAAGCTGGAAGTTCATTTGAGCATGTGTGCACTCAGCCAAGCTCTGTGTTTGTAGGCCCAATCAGACTGGCCAGCACAGATGTGACAGGCTTACAGGAATGTTAGGAATGTGGAGGCGCTGGAGCGGGTGTGTCCATCCTTGGCCTGGGGCAAAAGAGGAGGGGCTCCCTCAGTATCGGCAGACGACTCAGCTCTGCTTTGCTGGCTGACTGCCGGGCTGACTGATTGGTTAGTACGATGAGTCCTGTAAGCCTGTTGAAGATGGCCTGCGGTACTTTTATGGTAATTGCAATAACCAGTGCCTTGTGGAGGCCAACGAGACTTGTTTCTCCTGTCATTATGCATCTGGAGAGCTATTAAACTCCTTGGGTTTAGAAAGGCACGTCTTGACCAGTTTTGTCAGCATAATTTTCTGTCAGCAAATTTGGAAGCATTATTTTAATGATATGGTGGTTCTACCTCTCATTTCAGCCCAATTTCCACAGAAACCCAATAAGCGTGACTTGGCAGAGAAGAAAACTCAAAAATCCCTATGCACCCGGTTTCCTATAAGGAAAAATCATGCTGCTTGTTTGTGCGTCTCATGCACGAGGGTGAATTTTTACCTGATAAACAAAAACAAAAGTTTAATGTAAAGGCATTACACATTAGCAAAAGTACAACCTAGCATAAGCGGCTATAATCTGCACAAGCTGTTGGGCAAAATTTTGAGTGGAGATGTTATGTCTTGAAAAACATGGTTAAGTTTGTAATTATGCTGCATGGCAACGGGAAGACATATTATGGCTTGTTAAACAAGCAAATCAAAATGTAAAGACAAAATAATTTAACCTTCCTATTTCTACTGTCAGAGACATGTAACAGGAAACAATGGAAGTATTGTGAATCTTTGTGTTGGTGATGAACTCTGAGGCAATGAGATGACTCAAAAGAGAACACTGCCACCAAGTGTCCGATTGGGGATGTACAATACAATGTTTGTGTAACTGCCTTTCATAACTTCTCTTTCTGCTTTTTTGTTACAGGTCGAAATGAACTGATAGCAAGATACATCAAGCTGAGGACAGGCAAAACCCGCACTCGAAAACAGGTAAACTTGTGCTAACAATGAAAAAAAAAAAAAAACATGCATGATTATTTTGGGTCTATTTAAAAATAAATAAATAGACAGAAACCAGTCTGAGATTTTAAAGGATAATTCTGGTTTTATTTTATGTTTATTTCAACAACTTTTGTAAAACAAATAATAATTCCTTTGACCTACTTAACTTGAAAATATAAAAAGACATGACAGAATAAAGTGCTGTTTCTAAAAATCTTCTAAAACTTGGTCATTGTACCGTAAGTGTTTTTGCTTGAAGGAATTAAAACCATGCCATTGTTGGCTGATTGCTAGAGGCTAATCTGTCTTAAAACATTAAACTAATAGTCTAAAAGTATAAGTATATTTGTGCTGCATTATGCACACATTAGTGGTGAAATAAATTTTATTCATCAAACAATAGGTCCAGATCTTATTTACCATCACATTGAAACAGAGGATCTCCAAGCTACGCATGTGTCTTAATGAATATTTTTCTGACATTTTTTAATAAAAAAAGAGAGAAATCTGCATTTGCATGGCCTGTTGACTTTAACAATAAAGTACAACAAAGCCCTCTATAAAAATGGCTTCACTTTTGTTGTGGATTCTAAAGTTTCTAAGTTCTAATTTCTAAAAGGTACATGTTTTCACCTGATTTTGTGTAGTGATTCCCAGAAGTGTTGACCTATTTGATGTAAAGGTGTTTCAAGAAGGAGTTGAAGTATTTAGGTAAAGCGAAAAAAAACTGTGTTAAAAGCACCGGATTTTGCTGTTGATGGCAGTCAGTCTTTTTCTGGCTGTTTTTTCGGATTCTGTGTTATTATCACTTACTGTATCTCCAGCATTATTCCACAGCTAACTACCATGTTACAAGAAACCTATTCACTAAAGTGTATAGTTACCAATCTTATCCTTTAAATTTACCTTTCAGTGTTTTTAAGCAACTGTTCTGACCACTGAACATTTTCGTTGTTTCAGTAAAGAATTCACATATGCTCTACAAGTATCCACCTGCATGGTTGTGCATGCATGAATTTAATTGCATGTTATTTATTTGTTGAAAACTGTTTCACACCCCTGTAGGTGTCTAGTCACATACAGGTGTTAGCACGGAAGAAAGTTCGTGAATACCAGGCGGGTATTAAGGTAGGTCCCGCCGGCCCGCCTCCCGGCAACACTGACTGGGCGTCTCTTTCCTCTTTGGTTACGGCTTCTCCCTTTTTTCCCCGTGTCCTTTCCCTCCATGTCTTCTTTCCTCTTCCCTTCTCTTGGCTATTCTTCTGTGCAGGTTTCTAGCCATTTGCAGGTTCTCGCCCGGAGAAAATCTCGCGAGATCCAGTCAAAGCTAAAGGTATGCGCTTCACCTCAGCAGGGCTGGTACACGCTTGGCTTTGCACTAACCAGCTAATTTGAGATTATCAATCTTTGCTTACATGGAAAACTCATTTTGGCTATACAAGCAGATGCATGCTTGCTGTGAACAAAATAATTGTTTGCAATCAAAAGTTTAAAATACAAATTAGATTTGCTTTTTTGCATCCAGTACATCGACATGCATGTTTTTTTAGTCCTGTATTTGTACAGCAGAAATCTAAAAATCAAGCTGTAATGGTTGTTACTGTAGTCTCTGCTTTAATTGAACATGCATTGCTAAGCCAGTCTAAAAAAGTTTATTTAGCTGCATGTTGCTCCAGCTCTGTCTCTGTCCTCCACAGCTTACTGTACTCTTTTTGCTCTTTTCTTTCTTTCCTTCTGTTTTCTTCCTTTCTTCCTTTCCTTCTGTTTATCTTTCTTTCTTTCCTTCTTTTTCTATCTTTTTTCCTCTCTTTCTTTCTTTCTCTATTTTCTTTCCATTTTCTGCTCCTTCCACTTGAATATCTACAGTTTCTTATCTATTCCTTTGTTTGTAAAGTCTTCTGTAAAACTCAATATAAAGTTTTGTGCAACTCGTTTTAGTTTGTCTCATTCAAATTCTCTGGGCTCTTTATGCTTTTTAAGTAATTTTTGCATATCCACACTGAAATAATTCATCTACTTCTAATATTTCCACATATTAAAAATACTATATTCTGTGGGGCATAAATGTGATTAAATTAAACTAATTTGATTAAATTAAACTTCTAAGACTGACTAACCTTCTAGAGTAGTGCCTCCCAAACAGGAGTTGGGAAGCTGTGGTTTATAAAAACGTAAGTGGGGCGTCTTGAGGTGATATTTTTCTCATTGTTTAAGGGATAAAATCAAATTGGGGTTGAGTTATGTCTACTTTTTTAAAATAATTAACTTTCCTAAAATACTGGGGTGTACTTTGTTACTACCTTCATAAACAGGCTTGTGATGTTGCAAAATAACTATATGCAATTACCATTTCAGTGCTTTTTATAAGAGAAACAACAGGTGTTTCTGTTTTTCTCACTCAAATCACATAACAAAGTGATCTAAGCAGTAGATATGATTGTTAAATTTCTATTGAGCAATCTTTATTACATATTTAAAAGAGCAATGAGGTGCTTTACATTTCTCATATACGATTTACTTTTTATCAATCAGAAAAAATACACTTTGGTTTTGTTGTTTATTTACCCAGCAATTTTTTTTTATTATTATTCTCTGTAGTTATGAGTTAGGTGTTTTTACTATTGAGTGCATACTATTTTTCTGTTGAATTCGAGTAAATCTCAGCACAACAGCTAATATTTGTTTTAGTTCCAACCAAAAGATCCATCAGAATATACTGGGGCTATATTGGTTCTTTGGTTAGCCAGGCAGTCAATCTCAGATTAAGAACTGAGTGATACGAATGAAAAACAAGACAAAAATCTTGCAGAGATCTAACAAAATAGCCATAGGCACCCCACCTTATTATAGGTAGTAATAAGGTGGTAATAAGGCAATATATTGGCTTATATTGTGTCATAAGCTAATATTGCTTATGACACAATAGCTAATATTGTGTCATAAGCAATAGCTAATATCATAAGTTCAGGCTCATGTTGTTTTGTAAGTTAAAAGAAGAAAAAATTGTGAAGTACTGGAAAGTACTTCCCTTTAACTTCTTCGAGAACTCATTGACTTTCATATCAGTGTTTGGGATTGATAGTTCAGTTGATAGACTTCCTGCAAAGTTAATGTAATAGACTGAAGACTTAATTTGGGAACAATTAGAAATCAGAGTTCCATTCACAAAGATTGTGAGACAGGAAAAATTGCATTTAGTTAATAATATTCATATCTTACCATTTGCTTTTTAAATTAAAGATAAAAATTCTTGACATCTTAGATGACTATCAACCTCAAAAGGAATGTTTTGCTTTCCCATGATGCCACAAGCTGTGCTTTATTTGCTATGGGTAAACTGTACCTAATATTTTTTAGCTGAATCGAAAAGTTTTACTTATTTCACCCCATTTTCATGCTGACTTTAGATTTAAAATCACTATCAAATTTAAATACCTTAGAAGTAAGCATCAAAACATTACATAGAAGTGCATAATACTAATGGTTTTTCTCTTTTTTGATTCAGGCGATGAATTTGGTAAGTGAATCTGCCTTGTGTAATATGCTTCCCTCCTCCCCTTTGTTTGGCAACACTAGTGCACTATCCTTTTGCTATGGCCGTCTGCAGGCATGGCATCCCACCCCATCGTTATCCGGTTAATAAACCAATGCTAAAGGAGAGTGTTCTGAGCACAGCCCTTCTATGATGCCGCGTTCTCGCCCCTCAGCCTCTTCCAGAAATCAAACTCTTGCTTGCTTTGCATTAGATGTCATTCTCGACACAGAGTCCTATTTCTGAGGTATCTGTCTTTCAGTCGCAAAGTAAGAGTTTGCAGTACAAAATGCAACTATTTTGCAATCTAAAACAATTTTTTTTTTATATATATATATACATATATAAATTTTTTGTCTTTTGATGTGCTTTCTTAAATCCATGCGATGATTTAACCTCCAAAGGATTTGGATTGAAATTGGATGGGTTTAGACATCTTGAGCTACCTATGTATATTCTTGGGTCTTGTGGTATCTTGGATCCAGCTTTAATGACTTTATTCTATTTTTCTTGCAATATTCTTGATAACCCACTGACCATCTACTGTTTATATTTGATCAATGCTGCTCTGTGTCCTTCTCTCTGCTTTATTCTGAAAGCTGCTTTTCATTCAGAACAACACAGTTTTACAGCTAAGCTAACAATTTTCCAAGCTTTCTTTGACAGCTAAATGAATTGTTTTATTTATCAAACATAGATGTTTTTGAGAAAAAAAAAAATTTATTTGCTGATTATTTCTCGCATATTTCTTTCTTAATTTTCAGGATCAAGCATCCAAAGACAAAGCCCTGCAGAACATGGCCGCCCTGTCATCCGCACAGATTGTCTCACCGAGCATGATAAAGAATCACCTTCCTCCTTTGTCTCCCGCCCCATACCAACCCACTCGAGTGAGAATAATTAAAAATGACTGCACATAAACATCTTATCACAGTGAAAAGAAGGGGAAAATGTGGAAAAACCCCCCCAAAAAAACCAAAACTCTTGTGTCTTTTTCTTGCCCTCCAGTTCTGGCCTCCTCCAATCCCAGTGCAACCGGGACCATCTCAGGAGTAAGTAAACACAAGACATAAATAGCTGCAAAAAATAAGTAAATCAGTAAGCAGGTTAGGTTTTGTCAGGTGGGTATTGCAGGTTTTTTTTTTTTTTTTTTTACTGAATAACATTTTTCAACACTAGGATGATTCTAGATGTCAACCCGGGAAGGACTCCTGGGCCCATCTGCACCAGCCATGTGTAAGTTCTCCTTAGCAAAGACCTGAATTTAAGCACAGAACAGCACTAACTCTGCCTGAACACCTGTATTGTTTGTTTCCTACACTGTTGTTGAATTAACCACCATCAGGCAAATGAATTACTTCAGATTTGATTGAAAAAAGGGGAAAAAACATTTAATTCCTCATAATGTTGATGATTTTTTAAAAATACCAAAATCCTTGATTGGTTTTCTGTGATTTGTTTGGAAATTATATAGGCTGTTTTGTTCTATTATGTAGCACTGAAGAAGGTGAACTTAACGCCTAGCTGGTGCAGCAACACATGCTTATTCTGCTAAGTTAACAGATTACCACAATAGGAAACACAAAGTTGGAGACATTAGCAGTACGTTTTATAACTAAATACTTATAACTTACTTGGTCATTTGTTGTCTTTCAGCATCAAACCTTTTGTACAGCCTTATTCGACCCTGTCAGGCCCTGTACAACAACCCATACCAGGTACGTGTGACTTGTGAGTGTTTTAAAAATTAAAAACAGACAGTTTATTCATGCCTGTGTGTCTGTGGCCAGCCTATGAGCCCTTGGCGCCCCCTCCTCCACCAACAGCGACCGCAGTTCCTGTATGGCAAGATCGGACGATTGCTTCATCTAAGCTACGGATGCTGGAGTACTCAGCCTTCATGGAGGTCCAGAGAGACCCAGACAATGTAAGCTGAACTTTGGAATGGAATTGTCTCTACCAAACCAAATTCATTTGTTTGTTCAAATTGTACCCTCTTTGTGAGATACTTAAAATGATAAGAGGTTCTTCAAACTCCACCTGTGTTTTGGTGTTTCACAATCATTATCCACTTTTTGTTTAGTTGTAGGTGGATATAAAAATGTAGTTTATTTTAACTGAGATAAGTATGGAATGGTGCATTGAAGCTTACTTGCTTCCTATGTCAGTTGTTTACTGCTCTCAAAGAAAATTTTCCTGATGATGTGATAAAGATTTTAAACTGACAACTTTGAACCTCTGGTCTTTTTCCACTGCAGTACAGCAAACACCTGTTTGTCCACATTGGACAGACCAACCCTTCCTATAGCGACCCGCTCCTCGAGGCTGTGGAAATCCGGCAGATCTACGACAAGTTCCCCGAAAAAAAAGGAGGCCTGAAAGATCTTTACGAGAAAGGGCCCCAGAATGCTTTCTTCCTTGTCAAATTCTGGGTGGGATTTTGTTCATTAACTGCTAAATACATTATTTTCCATTCTAAACACCCATCCTGGTATATATGTGTTAAATGTCTTAAAGAAAATCTTTTAAATTAATTGCACAGTGTTAAAGTTAAAGAAAACTAAAAAACAAAACATTTAATATGCTATTTTATTTTGGTGGAATTCCATAATAAGACATAACTTGAGTCCCAGAGGCAATAGCAATCCTAAAGACTGCAGATTTATTTATTTATTTTTTTTCATTTTTAATTATATTTAACTTCTGCAGATTTAAATCCATGGCCCCCTTACGGAGTCCTTAAGGGTGCCATGGAGTAAAAATAGAGTGATCCATCCTCACTTACTTTCTCGAGATTCGGAGAAAGTTTTTCGAGATCCCGAAAAATATTTGAAAAGTGTGTTTTAGTTGGAGATGATGGTACTGCAAAAAAAGATTAATTTATTTAAGCTTTTTAAACATCCTTACTAAGAGAGCCAATGACTGCAGGAGGTGATGTAGTTGAAATAATATTAGAGTTGTTCTTTAGCATATTACCTTTTGATGACACCATGACAATTATAATAACTCAGATGATATTTGATTAGATGCAATGACTTTTGCAATATTCACCATATTTATTTTCTGCTTGAAATCAGTCTAATATATAATTTATCTTCAGGCTCTTTGTGAGATTCTGGTGTTTCTCAGTTTGTTTCCTATTAGACTTAATTTTTAGTTTTATGAAAGTTTTTGTTCTAACTAAAGTTTGTGCTCTCTAAAGGCTGACCTGAACAGCAGCGGGATGCTGGATGGGCCCGGCTCATTCTATGGTGTAAGCAGCCAGTACAGCAGCATGGAGAGCATGACTATCACAGTTTCAACTAAAGTCTGCTCATTCGGGAAGCAGGTTGTAGAGAAAGTCGAGGTACGGATGTGAATTAAATAGCTATTTTCACAAACGTGTGTTTGATACTGCTCACTTATTTTCTCCTTATTTTCTTGTATACTCCAGACAGAACACGCACAGCTGGAGGGAGGAAAGTATGTTTACAGGATCCACCGCTCTCCTATGTGCGAATATATGATCAACTTTATCCACAAACTCAAACACTTACCTGAAAAGTACATGATGAATAGTGTTCTTGAAAACTTCACGATCCTACAGGTAAAAAATACTTAATTCAAATTAATCCTTGAAAAGCTGCCTGAAATATATAATCATTCTAATCAAATGTGTGTTTACACCCAGGTGGTGATGAACCGTGAAACCCAGGAAACCCTTCTCTGTATAGCGTTTGTTTTTGAGGTTTCCAATAGTGAACATGGAGCTCAGTATCACGTCTACAGACTTATAAAAGACTAACAGCTCGTCAAGATGATTCTGGATAAGCCAGCCTAAGCGTGACGCAATCTCTCTACGACCACCTCAAACATCCAGGAAATCTACAACAGAAACTTTTGACAATGCTAGACCGGACTAACATGGACACACTTTATGCTTTAAGGAAAGAACGCAAGGACAAAAGACAGACTCGACAACATGAAACAATATTGTGAAGAACTGTGGATAACCAGCTGTTTTTTTGTGATTAAACAAGATGAAGTGGGTCACTTTGTGTTTGATGAAGATTGAAATGTTTTATTGAGGGAGGGAGAATGTGATTATGGGGTTGTAAAGACTCTGATGGTAGCAGTAAGAGAAGTGCTTATAGGCCTGAAAAGTGGAGAGACATGGACCACAGAAAGGGGAAAACCAGAGGGAAATTGTTTAGGTTTGTTAGTACAGCAAGTGCCTTTTTTTAACCAAAGGTTATACCATTGCCTGCCACTTTGGATTGCCTTTTTTACTACCTCTTGTTTTTGAATGAACAAAATATGTTCATACAGGTGTATTTTGTTACAAAAAATAATGGAGTCTGATCAACATCTGTGAGGGCAGTTTTTGTCTTTGGGCACACAGAGGAATGGGATAGCAAACTTTCATTCTGCCTTATCTACAAGATATGACATGAAAAAGAAATTCTAAGCAAAATGTTTAACAGTCCAAGTGTAATTGGGGAATGCTGATACTGTTGCTGTGTTATCGTAGTTCTGCTTGTATGTTTTTACATCTTAACAGTAAAAAAATCAGGTCTTACCAGAATCTATCTGTTACAGACATTTGACACAAGGGTCTTGTATTATTGCAATTGTGAATATAAAACCAGGGCTTTATATTCCTTATGAGACCCTTTGGTATTTCTTGCTGTTTAAAAACGTGTGCTCAGATGCACTTAATGAAAAAAAATATCATAATGGGGGGCTGCAGCAACAACAGTGCTTATTTTCTGACTTGAGTTATGTAGCATAAGTGAAATGTTTCTTTCTGTACTGTGAGTCAATGGATATTAAAGGAATATGTGTTACATAGGAGTATTTTTCGGGGGGCTTTTTGTTGATATTTGTGATCATGTAATTCAACACAGAGACCATGGTTAAAGGGGGAGAAGTTAATCACTGTTTCTTTTGTTTAAAAAAGAGATTGTATGCTGTGAAGTTGGTTTATTTGCTTCACTCTTCTCCATGTAGTGTGTGGAGAGGCTGTATTCACTGATAAAAAGTTCAGTTTTATTTAAGTCAGTTTTTTTTACATACAAAATAATTATGAAATCAATTCAAATGGTGATTTCGAAACAGAACTATTGTCTCTGTGGAGTATGACTATTGATTGTTATTTATGGGGTTGGAGGAGAAATACCGAAAAGGCAGGGTGGGGTTTCTCAAGACATGTTGATAATTTTCCAATGTGATAAAGGTGTTAAAACTCTGGCATAAGTTTTATTTGAGACAGAATTAACTCTCGACTTCACAATTCCTGCTAGACAAGCATCAGTTTTGTGAGGTCCACTGGAAAACATTGCTACAAGAGAGTAAAATTGAAAATATATCTGTGACTTTGGATGTCAAACTTCACAGCATGAATACAGATAACACTTCTCCTTTTGCAGGTCTCACGGTTTATCTATACAGACATTTAATGCCTGCATCAAGATTAATTTTTTGTTTTGATCCTGTTGTTTTTTGACTTTCAGTGTTTGCCGTATGTTACACTGAAAATAATGTGTGATTGTTCGGTTATTGATAATACTGAGTTAGCTAATGTATCATATTCGGAATGGTGTGGGAAGTTGTTTTTTTTTGTCTTTGGTTTAAGGTGGTTTACTATTGTCTTTGTTACAATTGTGCATTGCAATTTTATACTTAAAAGTAGAGGTTGGACTATGTAATCAACAAATATATCTAACAACACAAGACGCATGGTGCCTTTGGGGCCATTTTCCCCCAGAAAACTCATTAAATTTATGTTAATTTGTTTTGTCTATGGTGGTTCTTTTTAATTTAACAAAAGTATTAGCAACAAAATGTGTGGTTATGAAGTCTGCAATGAAAGGCAGGAAGACGTACATTTTTAGGAAAGAAAATATAATAGTAGATACTAGTTTAAATTAAGGTTAATCAGAAACCAACAATTAAATAATTTGACAAAAAAACTACTGCCTGTACTATTGTGAATATATTTACATGTACACTTAATGGCCACTTTGTTAGGTAAAACTTGTGTTGGACATCCTTTTTGCCCTCAGAACATTTTTCTTTGTTTGTTTAAATACTAATTTTTGGAAACGTTCCTAAGTTGTTGGTCCTTAATGACATGATAGCATATCAGAGTTACTGCACATTTGTGAGGTGTACATCCACTTTGCTAATTTCCATCATACTCTTAAAAATGCTCATTGACCCAGTGATTGTGGAGGCCAGAGTGCAATGATCCACTAGTCATGTTCAAGAAAGTAGCTTAAGCTTTGTGACAAGTCTGCTGTCCCACTGGAAGTAGTCATCAGAAGAAGGACATACAGGTACTGGTCATAAAGGGACGCCCTAGTCTGCAGGAATACTCAGACAGATGGGGTTATTCAATACTTCTTTAAATCTAAGGGGCTCAGAATACGCTAAGAAATATCCACCAGTACACTAATATCGCCAGTCTGAACCATTAGTTCATGGATTCATGCTTTCTAATTAGTACACAAAATTATGACATTAACATTAATCTACAGAAAACATTTAAGCTTGTTGCTGAGAAAAAAAAATTGCCATACATTTTTTTTAATTCCTCTTGAAATGCAATAAATCAGGAAACATTTTAACTTACCATTGTAAAGTACATCAAGGCACTGCTGAACTTCAACTCCCAGAACTCATTTCGACAAATGTAGCTCAAACCGGAAGTAATACTCTCAAAATAAAACTGCGTATAAGTTGTAAGGGTTGCTTTAATTCTATCACCTTTGACGTACAATATTGTATGGGTTATGTATGATTTGAAAGTTAGTCCGTAGTGTACAACTAAATTTGAACTGATGTCAAGCTTTAGTTAGGAAAGAACAACTGTAATCGGAGGTCATCTCATTATTTTATTTTTATATACCAGCTGACTTGACGTCGGCGTGAGAGAAAGCCACGTATCAATGGCAACGCTTGAGTACCGCTATGTCAGAGTTAGTAGTGGCCTGAAATACACAGACCTTACTGCTATGTGTTTCTTAGCGGATCATTAACCTGGCGGCTAACAGGAAGTGTTCTAAGACTAAAGCAAAAAAAACTAAATCTCATAACTCCGACGGCAAATCAACACTCCACTTCAGCCGACGGGAAGTAGACTGACGGTAAGTTATTGAACAAACTGATACTAGGCCAAAAGAAACCGGAGCGAGTTCCACAGCTAAAGAGAACAGCTAAGGGATTTAGTGGCTGTAAGCTAACGGTTGGCGTTGCCTGTAAGATAATAACATTTATAAACAAGCGGAACCACTTATAACAGAGCGTTTTACTTGCTTCAATAATGTTTTTGCAAAGGACCCGGGAGGCTGCTAAATGCGACTAAAGAGTTGTATAAATCAACATGTTTATAACAAAGTTATTTTCGGCACAGCATCACCTGTCCTGTCCCAACACTCTACAGGTGTAACATTTTATTTGGTGACCTGTTAGGTTACAGTATGACATCTGAATCTAACATATCTGAGTAGCTAGATTTCCTATAATCCTACTTTTTAAGTTTGTATAATATAATTTGTAATGAATCACAGAGGTTGATGTTTGTGATTTACTTATTTCTAGTCAATTTATCAGAATCATCTACACCAAAACCTGCTAAACAGATATTGTAACCAAGATGTTCTTGGATGTTCGTCATCCAAGAACATCAATTTGTTTTTGCAAATTGCGTTTTATCAGTTAACCAGATATAATATGCTGTAAAAATCAATTGATAATACTACAACCTAAAATTGAAGACTGGTTTTGTTTTGTTTTTCTGATAGTTATTCATTATGAAGTAAAATCCAAATTTATTCAAGCATCCTGCAATAACAGGATATTGTTAAATAATTTGGAATTTATAACAAAAAATTAAAAATTTACTTCCAACTTGTTTGTAGTGGATCTGGGGAATCTGACAGCAGGTGATAGACTCTTTCTAAACTCCTTTGGCCTCTCCTGATTGTTTTCACATTACCATAGTTTCTCCCTTTTCTTTCTAAACTGAGCCATGTCAGCACTCTGGTTGGGGCAGTGTGTTGTTCCAAAAGAGTTGAATGCCAAAGGGTATGGTTTTTTTAAAACGTGGAAAGAAAACTCAGCAGAAGTGTGCATGACATATTGCTGCCCTGACTTGGTCAGCTGAGCTTTAACACATTGATCATTCATCAGCTTTACTACTGACATCGCAGAAAGGTTATCTTAGCATTTTGTAACTTAAAATGTATAGGTCACAATACATATAATTCTAAAAATTATATGTATAATTTTTAGAATTATACATATAATTCAAAAATTATATATATATATATATATATATGTAATATATTTTTTCTTTGTTAAAAAATCTAATCTGGTGGACGTAAAACACTTAAAAATAACTGAAGCATGGAATTATAAGTCAGGTTTCAGTTTGCTTGACTTGCACTTTTTGTGCTTACAGTGCAGGTCACAAGTCACAATTTTCCAGTTTCTACTTTTGGTATTTGTTGTCTTTTTTTTATTGTTTTTTTTTTTTTTTCAGTCAAATTCATAGGTTTTTATTTTTGTATACATAAGTGGACATAACCCTTTGGTTATCCTGCAGTTTATTTAGTACCCAGATTGTGTTTACTCTACTAGTGACTCCAATTTAACTGCCCTAGTGATGCCATTTATACATGTGTATTGGATGTTTTTGTGCAATGAAATACCGGCAATAAAAACAACAAAGGAACTTGGTATAATTAAACTCATCAATAATATTTTATGTGACCCATCAGGATCTACGTCAGCCATCACATCTGATTTTAGCTACTCCCGATCTGAAACACCATCATCACCTCCACTGATCCACTGACTCTTCAGCATGGCTAACGCAGACTGTGTCAGTGTGCGAGTCTTTTCTCTGAACTGCTGGTTAGTAGCTGTGGTTTGGAGATCTTCCAAATACAATGTTTCACATCTGTGTGCATGTACAGCTTTGCAGAATAAAAACAATGTCTGTTCAAACTCTCTGTGCAAAAGGGGGATCCACTATCTAAGCAAACACTGTTCTCAGCGCTATCAGATGATTGGAGAAATGTTGTGCAAGGAACAACATGATATTGTCTTACTGCAAGAGGTAAGTGAAAGCTGTTGCACAATCACTTAAAGTTGATTTGACTTTATCAGCCCATCATTTTGTAAGGTTGGGTATGCTAAAAGCATTCATTTAAACTGACAGAGATATGAACACTGAATTATCAAAGACTTGATTATGAAAGTTTATATGCCTTTTTTTTTAAGGTGTGGAGTGAGAAGGACTTTCTGTATTTGAAAGCGAAGCTTGCCTCTACTCATCCACACTCACATTACTTCAAAAGGTAATATCTGTGATCTCCTACTCTCAAAGGAATTCTAGTGAACTTTGGATGCATTTCCCTCTTAACTGGGTGGTGCTATCTTATATCTTCAAAAGACCATTGCAAGTGGAGTGTCAGAAAAGTAGACATGCATGGTAGTGAGCTGTTTGAAAATGTAGCTGAAAACCCTCCTGAAGGACTAATCTTTCCTATTAATCTTTTGTCTTTACCCACCTTTGTGCCTCACCCCAAGGCTGTTTTAGTTTTAGTTCTATTACAGCTTATAAAAGCACAAGCTTAAATGGATAATCACCTGTGCCTAGTATAACAAAATTTTACTTTTTATGTCTTATTTGTGTTATAGCTAAAAATAAAACACTAAATGTAGAACTGATTATGTCCTGCCTTTTTTCCTCCTTTGCAGTGGAGTCATAGGAAGTGGACTGGCCATTTTTGCCAAACACAGAATCCATGACACGTTTCTTTATCGCTACTCTCTGAACGGTTACCCTTACATGGTAAGTCCTTCACATTATAGAGGTTTGTGAAAGTTTACCTTTTCTTGCGCATTAACTGAATTTTCGTTGATACAAGAGAAAAAATGCATATACGCACCCGTAATTTCATGTAATCATATATATGTTTTTTATTAATGTGTATGTAATAAAACAAATAAAAATGACAAAAATGTAAATGTACGCGTCACTTCTAGCTACAGTAATAGCATGTGTTTAGAGTTATCGCTTTAATTTATTATAAGGGATTTTGATCTTTGAAGTGTGAGTAGCATGTTGGTAGTAAATTATAGTATCTTGCAAAGCGTTTATGTAAACTGCAATTAGTAATATTTTCTGCCATTTCTGGATGTCTGAATTATAATTTGGAATAAAGTAATTAACACAAATAAATGTGCTGTATAAATATAATTGCCAATGACATTTGCCATGGCTTTGGGTCAAGAACCATCATCATCCTTTACACTAATTACTGTCTGTAGGAGATTTTTGTCTCAGTTTGTAGCGATCTTTAGACACAGAACAACGGGCAAAAGTCGGATGAATAGACTAGGCTTTTCTTTTTACCTTTGTAGTTGAATCCACTAAGGTGAAATTATAAAATCTCCATAAAGCCCAGGAATGTTTAGCCTTTAAAATTTTCCTTTCTCATTCACTGTGCCTCTAATGCTGTTTGAATATGAAAATCATTGTGTTAAACATAGTTTTGGAAATTACGGTAGTTGAGGTAAAAGTACTATCACTTTTAGTAATACTGCCGCATTTTTCTGTTATTTTCTTCTTCTATCTGTTATTTTATAAATTTCATATATTCTCTCCTATTTGCAGGCTCACCATGGGGATTGGTTTGGAGGTAAAGCGGTGGGGATGGCCATACTGAACATTGCTGGCCTTACTGCAAACGTCTATGTCACCCACGTAAGCTTTTATAGAATCTGTTTTTTTTTGTGTTTTTTTTAGTAGATTGTATTTAAATGTTAAAAAGGCATTTGTATCTGTGTATTGATAGCTGCATGCAGAGTACAGCAGAGAGAAGGACTCTTATCTGTCCCACAGAGTGGTTCAGGCCTGGGAGCTGCAGCAGTTCATCCGGTAGTGTGTCTTTGCTTCAATGCAGCCTCTGTGATCTACTGTGTGTTTACACTGCAATGTATTTACATATCATTTGCATTGCTATCTCCACCAGCTAACTTTTAGTAGTAACATATTGTTCCATAAGGTTAATTTCAATCGTCAACACAAGAACCAAAGCAAATTCTTCAATTTTTGCCGAGTTGCATCATTAAAATTTTTTTTATTTTTTTTATTTTTTCGTTAAGTCATACGTCTACTGGAGCCGACGTAGTCATTGTGGGAGGTGACCTCAACATGCACCCTCAAGACCTGGGCTGCAGACTGCTGATGTCTTACACTGGACTGAAAGACTCTTATATAGAAACTGCTAAATTTGATGTAGGTAGCAAAAAGACAGCTGCACTAAAAAAAATGTGTCTATTCATATGCAGAAAATAGAGTAAAATGCATGAATTTTTGAAATAATTTACCAATTTTTAGCTGATGTTGTGTTTGAGATTTTTTTCCCTTTTGATAAATCTGCTATTATAGAATCTCAAATGAATCACAGACTTTAAGCAAGTCCCAGCTTGCTTAAAGCTGGGACTTTCTTTTTGCGCTTCAGAATTGAAGCGCAAAAAGCTTTATTTTAACATAAATGTTTGACATGAGCTTCTTTTGCATGCTGCTCAGAACTGTTGTGAACCGATGGACTAAGTTTCACAGCATCATTGTGGTTGTATGTTTTAAGATCTGAGTTGGTCGGATGTCAAAGTGACTTGTATGAAATGAAGTTCAGGAAACTAAATTAAGCGACACTTCACTTGCAAGTGTGAAGTGTTGCTTCACACTTGCAAGTCGAACAAAAACTCAAATTGTCAAAAAAAACAAATTGTTGAACAAAAACTCTTCAACAATAGTTTTTGTTGAAGAAGCAAAAACTATTTGTTTCTTCATGGTTACTAAGATTTTACAAACATGTTTCTTTTTTTAGGGATGTGAAAATGGTATGACTTTAATAGCAGACAACCTATTTATCAGTAAAAATGAACTCATTCCCTTTGAGAAGGGGATTCGGATCGACTACATCTTGTTCAAGGTGGGTGAAAGCTTAAAGCTGTTAAATGCAGTTGTTTTTGTTTTTGAAATCCTACTTGTTCACATGAATATTTTACAAACTGTAAATGTTTTTTTGTTGTTGTTTTTCATTCAACTCACTTTGTCTTTTCAGGGTTCCTCCACAACCAAGATTTATTGCGATTTCCTGTCCACCACTAAAGGCTCCGTTCCTGGCCATCCCCTCCCATATTCCGACCATGAGGCTCTCACTGCAGAGTTACGGCTAGAATCCCACATTCCAGCTCAGACTGGAAGTGACAAGACTCAGGACACTCCCACAGGTATCGCTACCATAAACGCAAGATAACTTAAGTAGTGTCGGTTCATAGATTTTCCTTGAAGGGGCTCTCTTGTCAATGCTTCTCTTGCAAGATGTATCAAATAAGGTGTTTGATAAGCGTTTTTTGACAACGTCTTTGTCCATTTTCTCTCTCTTCTTCAGAAAAGCTAGCTGAGCTGGTTGACACTTTAACCGAGGCACGCACAGAGGTCAAAGTGGGCTTGCACTGTGCTGAGAGGATGCGCTACACCGCTGCACGTACTGGAGTGATGGGCTTAGCACTCCTGGTCCTGGAGCTGGTCATCGCAGCAGTTCCCTGCTTCGCTCTGGGAGCAGAGCAGCCTTTTCCTCGTATCTCCTTCTACCTCCTGGCCGCCCTGTGCTTCGCCATCCTGCTGACCACCTTCCTGCTGTACATCTTTTATACCATGGAGCTGAAGTCTCTCCAGGGAGCTGAAGATCAGATGAGGCTAGCTGTAGGTAGTCTCCAAGAAAAGCTCAGAGGTTTCCCTGTTGCTCAGCCTCACGATGCACCACAAAAGTCTCCAGAGGGGCAACAGCCCAGTGCCCTAGATCCAGAGGAGTAACTTTAGAAGATTGTAGTAAGAAAGTTTTGAAGTCAGCTTTAGTCTTTTCTTCCAAATATGCTTTTGAGATTAAATGCTTCAGAATGAACTAGAAGTATGAAACATTTCTGAAAGTAGTGCAGGACACATGCTTTGACATTTTTATACTTTTGTAGTCATCTGCAGACCTTTATAGCTCCTAGGTTTCCCTCTATGCAGCTGCAGTATACAGATATGCTTCCTAGTACACAGCAATTCCATTAAATGTTGCTGTGGTGCTTAAAAGTCTTAAATATATATATTTTTGCATAATTAAGCCTCGGGTCTGACGTCCATTCCACCCACCCGTAGTTTGACTGGGACCAGTTGTTTTTGCGTTGAATTTCATGTGTGGCATTACTGACTCCTACAAATCATCACGCAGCAGCTGTGAGCCAGGTTGTGATTGTTACAATGTGCTTTGAAGCTGAGAGAAAGTTCTCCGACCTAGAAGTAGCAGACACTTCAACGGTTGACATTACAGGTTTTTACCTGTAGTTACTGTAAGGATAACTATGAAGCTGTTAAAACATTTACATTTTTTATTCTAAGTGGAAAGGTAAATTTATCTGCATGTCTTTTTTTTCTTGCTAACTATTATTAATTATTAATGTCTATGTTTTAGAGACAATCTGCACTCCTGTTTCATGTATTATTAAGCTATGAAAATAGTTTGAATTGACTGCTTGTAAATTTGACCTTTTTGATAATCAAAACATTTAAAAAAAAAAAAAAAAGGTTTCTGGATGACTGAAATTTTTAAGATGAATAATATATTATTAGTGATGTTGATATACATTACATTTGCTTATTTTGTGCTGCCACATGACTGAATGTGTTGCTCTAAAACCATGATGTGAAATACTTGATACTTCTTAAATCAAACATTTTGTTCATTCTCCTGTAAAGATTGTGATGAAGATGAATCATGGAAACAATAATAAATACTTTATAAATGCCACCATACCGTTTCAATTTTATATTGTTTTTTGTTTGTTTGTTTTGTTATTTGTTTTTTGCAAAAGTATACATGCTCTTAATATGTTACAATTCAAATGCCCATGTCTTTATTGGAACTTTTCCTGTTGTACTTTGACATTGTGTTCTTTGTTGGTCTGTTGTAAAATTCTAAATATATTCAAGTTTTAAGGAGATGCAAAAAAGGAGCACAAACAACACAGCACAGTTTGGCAAAAAGATTCTTACATTCACCACCAGAGGGCGGTCTTTCTGTATTTAACAGATGGACTTTTAAATGGTATTTACAACACACATCACTGCAGATTTCAAGACAGGTGACAGTAGGATTATACTTAAGGCAAAGTTACCAGCTGCCACATGTACACCCAGAGGAGAGCACTACCCTTGGGTGTGTTCCTTTAAAGAGTTTTGTTTTTTTTCCCCCTCAGCGCTCATATGAATAATACATTATATTTGGAGGCTATTCTGTATACTTGTCCATGTGAAAAAGGGAGATACTGTGCCGCCAATTTCCTGGAGTCAAACCTG
The DNA here is from genome assembly GCA_903067065.1 of Brachyrhaphis terrabensis. Lineage (NCBI taxonomy): Eukaryota > Metazoa > Chordata > Actinopteri > Cyprinodontiformes > Poeciliidae > Brachyrhaphis > Brachyrhaphis terrabensis. Next base: position 160,778 of record CAEGAG010129720.1, read on the forward strand.
ATTTCAAATCCAGTTGGTGTCATATTGACTCACAAAATAATTAATTTATATTTTCCTAAATTAAGTTGGAGCATGATTCAAACCCCTTTTATTTTACAGGTTACTTTGTGATGAGAAAATAAGGCTGTTTTGATATCATTTGTTATACCGACTGAAAGGACTAGGTAGTTGTGTGTTTCATTACAACAGAATCTTGTAAGTAATGTTCTGTTTTGAGCTTCCAACTCAGATGCTTTAATTTTTTATTTTTTTTAAAAAAAGCATTTGAGTTAAATTTAAGAATAGTCATACAATGATAGAATGCATTTATAATTTGTTCAGTAGCATTTGTTTAGTATGTCAAAAGGTCAAAAATTACTATCTGACGCTGACCTATTGCAAATGTGTCCTCTGCATATATTTGCCTATTATGTTTACTCATCAAAATGCAGAATGGTGATTGGAGTAATATCTATGATCAGGTTTCTTCGTCCACACCCACTGACTGTAAACTGGCTAAACATAATTAAAAGCACTACTCTTATCTTTCAGCTTCATTTACTTTAAAATTCTCCACCAATACAATGGCATTTGCTAAGGTATAATTTTAGATAAAAGTATAGTAACATAATAATCATACTGTACTTTCTTGTAAAATTGAGTATTTTACTTTTTAAATACAGGTACATGTAAAGTAATAATAATGTCCTTTAACATTTAGACTAAAAAAGTAAAACTCATATTTTAAACATACCTATCACACACAGATTTCATCCATTTATTTCTGTTAATTTTGATTATTATGTCTCACATCTGATAAAAAATAAAAAGTAAATTCTTCTGCAAATTTGTGTTATAAGAATGATAAAATGGATATTTATGTTGAAATATCAGCCTACTAAAAAACATATTGATACAAGGTATAGAAAGTGAGCTTAATACTTGGTGAGGGCTTCTTTTGCATAAGCTACTACATTGACTCAGTATATCAGGAGTTAATGATATAACTCCTGATATATCATTAGGAGTTATATCCTAACTCCTAATGTTAGGAGTACAGCCAGTAGTTGGCTGTACAGTAGTTGGCTGTACAGCCTACAGCCAACTACTGTAGGCTGTAGTTGACACTTCAGCCTACAGTAGAGCTGAGGTGTTAAGGAAGCATAGGTTGCATAAAAACAGCCTTCATGACAGCCTGTGCTGTTTGGTCTGGTGACTTCCACTTCACAATATTCCACAGATTTTCTATGAGGTTTAGGCCAGGAAAAGATGTCTCATATCTCTAATTCTCAAGTTAAGGAACCATAATGTACAACCTATAAGAGAGGAATAGCTTCTCCAAGTCATTTCTGACCTTCACAATGGAGCTTATACTGCTTGTATTCTGTGTGCCTCTGTACTCTTTCTCAAGATCTTGACTTGGAAATGAAGTGAAATTTTTCTTCAAGTGACTCTAGCTGCAGTGTTGAGTCCCTCAAATGCTATGGTTATCCCTCTTGTTTTTGGTCATTTTCAGTTACATTTTTCCTTCCACTGAACTTTCCATTCACAGCATTATGTTAAGAGCCAGCTTCAACAAGAAATATCTTTTGTGACTTACCTTATAAATTGCCCAACTAACTGCTGACACTTGAATGGGTCCTAATAGGATCATAGCATAACATTTGTATAAAATAATGTGTTGGTTTTATAATTTGCAAATTTCGAGAAAAGTTGAATTGCGATTCTTAATTAGGTGTAATAATCATTCAAATGAATAGAAATAAAATATTAAAATATATATTCTGTGTAATTCACGATGTGTGAATTGCGATGTTTTCCTTTTGAATTAAATTACTGAAATAGCTGCTCGATAATATTCTTGGTTTTGGCCTGCACCTGTTGATAACCCGATCAAATAAAGTTCGTTTTCATTATAATCACTAATACAGAGGTTTAATTCCCCACATCAAAGACAGACGTGGGTTTCACTCGACCCCATCTGTAATTAGGTCAGAAGAATAACTTTACCCAGGACAGGTAGAGCCAAATATCTACGTAAATATTTACTGCCACAACTTCCTCCAATTACTGCTCACGTTGTGGGAAAAAAAAGGGAGTTGGCTGCTGTGTGCAGCTCGTCTAGCCTGCAAGTAAAAGTCCAGTCTTGCAGGTCTATTGTGGTTTCATGTGGGCGCGGTCTCATCGCTCAGGGCAAGGCAGGACAAGGTGAGCTGTTCACACTCTGCCGACACCGACTTTCCTTCGGCTGCCGGATCCTTCGGATGCTGTGTTCGCTCTCTAAAGGCTGAGCAAAATGTCGAGTGCGGATCCTCTGAAATCGGCGATTCCCCTCAGGAGCTCGGACGACACGTCGCTGGCTCTGCCGTCGGCGAATGAGTGTCATTTACGGGAGCAGCGCGTCAAGGCGCAAGTGCAATCTGTCAGGAGGACGAAGTCGAGGCACTCCAGCAGCGGCAGGAGCGGATCTACTTCTCTTTCCCCAACAAGTAAGAGGGCCCTTTGTTTTACTGCACACACAATTCAGCAGAATATGGCAAAGCTGGATAAGTTTTCAAGTAAAAATATGTGTTAAAGTTTCACATCTTAAGGTATTTTATGGTGCAGAAAATGAGAGAGGTTTATAAATTATCCATTTAATTTATTACACCCTCATAAACTTTGCTGGTTATGTGAAGTGTACATAGGCTTTACTGTCCTTCTAGTTAAAAAAGATAAGAATGCGATAGATTGCTGCTTGCCTTCAGCTTAAAACATCTGCAATGATTTACCAGGAACTAGTTTTAGAATAAAAACCTTTGAGTTTGCTATTTAAAAAGTATTTTAAGAAAGATCAATTATAACAACTAAAGACGAGAACAAATGATTTACATTTACAAATAATATTAATAAATTATTGAGTAAAAAAAAAAAAAACATTTCCAAAATGGAGACTTGTTCAATGGTGACGCAGGTTTTGGATTGAGTACAGTGAGTTAATGTTCAACTTACTGTCCTAATCCCTTGTCTTATGTGAATCACATCCATAAAAAGAAACATAGAATAGTTTGTTCATTCAATAACCCATTTTTTTCCCCTGCAAATTCCATTTTACAGCTGCAGCCTGTTGAAAACTGCAGCTGTCACTTTTTTGTAAACGTGACAGTAATAATAACAGCGGTTTATGGTTATCATTAAAATGTCAATTTTATTGTTACATGCTTGTTCTAAAGAAAATAAGAGTCCAATAAATTTTTTTCTTGCTGTAACTTCAAACTTTAGTGCATTTTTTGTTTCTGGCACCAATCGTTACTGGTTCTACATTTTCGTATAGCTATTAATACTTTAAGAGAAAGACCGAAGATCAAAGGTGCCGTCACAGATTCAAAGCAGTTTATTGTTTTCCCACAGGCAAAGGATTTAAATCACTGGCTGCAAAAGAGGTGTGTGTTCTGAGCGCTGGATAGGAGCTAATGACCTTTAATTTCTCTTCCCAGGCTTTGAGTACGACTCTGTGTTTTTAGATGACGCAAAGGGTCATTTGAGTTCATCTAATGGCTCTTCAAAAGTTGTGAGTTTTTCTTTCCTTCTTTATTTTAATTATGCTGACATTTTCACATTTGAGGGTTGTTTTCTTCTCAGTGATAGTTCTAATAGATCGGGGAATTTTAATGAGTTTATCTTCCAAAGCTACTGAAAAAAAGTCTTTTTTTTTTCTGTGTGTGTTTAGTTTCCGACCTGTTGAATCTTTGCTTCAGTCCAAACTTTGGTACTCCAAAGATGCTTATGTTATTTTTTCCTCTTTTTAAATATTATTTTCTTTGTGAAATTATTTAAAATTAGGTTTTTGGACTTTTTAAACCTAAAGTAGGATATTGTTGAACTTTGACAAATGATTTTATTTAATTTCATAGCCAGTGCAAAACTTTACATTTTTAGAGATTTTTTGGAAATTTTTGTCCAGAAAAAGGGAGGAGCAGTACAAGAAACTGTACTGCTCCTCCCTATAAATGAGAAAAACCTGTCTTAGATACTCCACAACGTTTTTCTTTTCTTTGACAGAAATGAAACATTTTTAAAGCTCTCATTTTACACAAAGAGTGGAAGGCATTGCACCACTGGGTCTCAGAAGCCAACAATCTTTCACAGTTTGGTTTGTTGTGTCATTGCTTCACTGCTGTACTTTTAAGTCATTATGCATCTCTCTTGATAATCCTGTTTTGTTCTCTCTCTTCATTTCTCCAGTTTACCACAAACAGAAATATGAATAACCAACACATGATCAGTAACATGAAAAGATCCACTATAAATCACTATGAGAGCAGGTATGGCGCTGTTGGCGGTGGAGCCAGACTGGATCTTGCTAACACCAGTCGCAGCGAGCCCGGGCTGGCCTTGAACAACGGCGTCCCATGGCCGTCTGTCCCAATGCAGATACGACCAACCGTAGAACAGTGGGGCAACAGGAACGTAAAAAACCGTAGCAACAGCACTCACTATATAAAGAGGACCGTCTCCCAAACCCACCCTCTATATCCTTTAAATGGATGGGGTCTGATGCACAACCACAGTCAGTGCAGAGTCAGTCAACCTGAAATGAACAAGACGCAGACGCAACACACCGTCACTGATTCTTCAGCCAAGACTCAAATAAACTCAGAGTGAGTCAGAAAATCCCCAAAAAACCCACATTGTCTCTTAATTTCTCTTATTAATAAACTGGATCAACTTACAAAATTGTATTTAGAGGTTTTGCTATGAGATACACTGAAATGCATTTTTTTCTTTTTCAGAGTAAATGGAAACTGTGTGATTTCTAACATCACTATGCAAGAAGCTGTGCAGTTTCTTTCCAGCAAAGATGAGAAATATCAAAACTGTGGCGCTTCCTACATTCAGCACAGCACTTTCAGTAACGACAAAGCAAAAGAAGAGGTGCCTTAATTTATTCTGATTTAACATTCTTTGTATTCTGCTGGTATTTCTTAAATCATCCTGCTAAATCAAATTTGATACAATGTGCTCAGCATAAATTGATCAAAAGTAGTAGAACTATAGCTTCAGAAGAGGAATGTCAAACCTGGGTGCAAATCTCAGTTGGCAGTTTGTAATTTGCATGCGTGTAGATTCAGATTTTCTTAAAAGTATGCATTGCTTTTGGAGTGTTCCATTTTTTGGAAAGTTATTTTGGAGAATCTTGTTTTACACTTAGATGTGAGTTTGTGTGTGTGTGAATGTGGGTTTAGCTCTACGTTGCGCTGTGTTCAGATTGGTGACATGTTGGGGGTTGGAACAAATCTCCTTTAACCCTAAACAGGATTTAATATTTGATATTATTTTAAACTGTGTGCACTAATAGACCTGCAAACCATCTACCCTTAGTTTTGTGTTCCTTTATTATAATTTGCTTTTATTTCATTTTCAACCTGGGTTTGATTATTTACCAGGACATTATTATCTTCTATCTGTTGTAATTTTAAATCTGATCCATTTAAAGACACTGCAGTAACAAAACCATGATTCTGTAGATTCAGAATTTGAATCTACAGAAATGCAACTGAAGCGAAATATATTTTTAGGTTGGAGACAAACCAATCTACTCATCGTTTAATAAGAAAGGAGTTGAATTTGAAGCAGACAAAATTATTACTTCAACACGAAGGGAGGGGACAAAAGGCAAAATATTAGACTCATGAGAATGAAAACGAATGTGAGTGTTCCTGAAAATCCCCTGTGCTTTGTTGGGTAATTTGAATCCAGGACAGGATATACTGAGTACTGAATCAGGGAGAGAAAGGTGAAAAAACCTGATGGAATCCTCAAGGAAAAATGAACAGAATCAAAGTTTTTTTTAAATTAAAAGTACAATTTATTTCAAACATAGCCATTGTTCAATGATTGAAACCAAGTATTTCTCAGTGTCTTTGTTAATCAATTAATTCTTATTGCCTTGCAGGTTTTTACCTTGAATGGTATCCCCCACCTCGTGCGTCTGCTGCGAAGCCCCAACTCACAGGTCAAAAGCACGGCCTCTGCCGCCCTGCGAAATCTGACCTTTCACAACAACAAAAACAAAGAAGAGATCCAGCGCTGCGACGGCATACCCGAGGTGGTTGGTCAGCTCAAAGGCTCAAAATCTGCAGAACTGGATAAACAGCTGACAGGTACACAGTAGCGATCTGAAACGTAAACCTGCATATGTACGAGCACATGCACACAGAAGCCCAAATGAGCAAGTTAGACAGAGAGGGGCTTGTTTTGGTGTTACATAATACTGTTGAATTCTGGTGCTCTGTGAAACGAGACTGGTGCTTCAGTTATACTGCTAAAACCCATTTTGCTTCATCCTGAAAATGATAAATTGTACAATTTTATTTAGTTAGTTTTAAAGCCAAAACGTCTTTGCGGGTGTTTTGAGGCTGTATTTGAATGAACTTAGCTTGCATTTTGACATTTCTTTTTTCTCTAGGTCTTTTGTGGAATTTGTCGTCTGTAGACAACCTGAAGTCAGACCTGCTGAAAAATGCTCTGCCTGTTCTAATGGAGCGCGTGATTCTGCCTTACACAACAGGCTCTAGACATACTATCAGTCCTGATGTCTTCTGCCACGCCACAGGATGCCTTCGGTGAGATACAGAATCCAGCTTTGTGCTTCATGTGACTCTTCTGCATTTTAGAGAATCCTCAGATTATCTTTTTAAATTTCTTTGTGGATTCCCACCACGATGCTAACAACACAAAGCAGTTAGTAGAACTTGGTTTTGTGTATCACTTTTTCCCCCAATTGGGCTAATTTATTTCGAATGAAGATTTGAGCTGCAGAAATTAGGCTAGCACCAATTTTCTATATTTTTTCAATCACAACTGTCGATTTAGTCCTATAAAACATAAAAGAGAGAAATGTGCTTCAGGCTCTACTGTAAAAGTAACCGTTTTCAAAAGTCAACAAAACAAGAAGGAATTACAAGATTATCTCCATTTATTCATTAAAGCATACATTTTTTAAAATTTTCAGTAAATTCAAAAAGTATTCATGAAAGTGCATTCTTTTTAACAATTGATTTTTTATCTATTATGTTTTAACAAAAGACCTGCTGATACAGATTAGAGCTGAACAAGGAAACTAGTCAAATAAATGGCCTATCTCTCTTTGAAAATAATAATACCTGGAGACATTGGATGACAGGATGTGTCTGAACATGCTTAAAAGGTTTAAACTGAATGAGGGTTTGGGTAACTGCAACTACAAACCCAGAAACAACACCATGGTGATGGCAACGGTTCCATGATAAATGTGATGAATGGAATCTTAATGATTCTGTTCGTTAAGACATTTCTTTTTCTAATTTATATATTTTTGTTGGAAAGGAAAAATGAATATCGACACTGAAGAATCAGGCGCAATTTGCTTAAGGTGTTTTGCAGGCATCTTGAGCCATCAGACTCTCTGTAAACATCAATGTTTTAGGTGTCTGGGGAAAAAATCCTCTCGTGTTCATTGCTAATACCCTATTGTTGTTTTTTCTTACCTAAACAATTATTTGTTATTATCTTTACGACGTCTAGAATCTGTGAGGTGTTTGCTGTAGTATTAAAACCTCAGCTGAGTTAATTCTCGAGTCTGACAGCTTTTCACCTCTAATCTTGTAACAAATATTGAACAACACAAACCACTGTTAGAGATGTATAGCAACATGATGACAACCATCTTATGTACTGCATACTGATATGCATGCCTGCAGTGTTGAGCGTTTGACTGACATCCAGGGACATTGCGCAAGAGCTGAAATTGTAGTCTGCTTTATCATAACATCAGCGTAATTGGTGTTAAAAGTTTCTCAAACCTCGGTGGGAGATGATTGACATTTTTCCAACGACACAAACTTGTTGAAAACTGTAGGATACTTTTAGGTCAATGCTGACATATCTATGATTCCATTGTTACATCAGCCTGAATTTGAAATCCATCTGCTTGATGGCACTGTCTATTTATTCATCATTGTAATGTCAAGCATGTCTATAAATCCCAGTTATGAAAGAAAATAGCCCCATCAATTGCTGAGTCAGTTACAGATGTTCTCTCTCTGTCTCTTAAAACAGGTATAATACTCAAGGATTTAAGTAGTTAAAGAAGCACGTTTGTTCAAATCTGGGGATGCTAGTTTATTCACTCACTATTGGTAACTTCTGTTACCTGTGCTCTTTCCCACAAATTAGAAAAATTTGTTCATACTCAAATTGTAGAAAATATGCATTCGTTAAAAACCTTCTATTTTAATTTCAAATGACATGTGATTTGGATTGATTTTATACATAAGTATTGTATTTGATTTTTTTTTAATTTTATGTCAAAAGTAGGTTGTCTTTTAAGACTTTAGGATCTTCTTTTGCTTCAGCGGTTGCTTTTTTGCTGCCTTTCTGTTTTTGTTGTTTGCATTGTGCAAATGAAATAAAAACAAGTTACTCAGACATGTCCTCATATCTTGGGCTTTGATTTCATCAGAAACCTCAGCAGTGCAAAGGAGGCCAGCAGACAGACGATGAGGAAATGTCAAGGTTTGATCGACGGCTTAGCCGCTTACGTGAAAGAATGTGCGGAAAACAGTAAAACAGAAGATGAGGTAAAAACAGAAAAAGATTTTTGTTTCTCAAACTATAGAAGCCTTTGAAAAAAAACAAACAAAAGCCCAGTCGAAACCTGTATGTGAAGTTTCTGCGTGTGGATGTGTGTGTCATGTCTCCTGATGTGTGTTTTTTTTTTATTTTTTTATATGTCTATAGACTTTAGAACACTGTGTGAGCATTCTGCACAATCTGACATTTCACCTGGAAGAAGAATTTCCAAGTCTGTTCATCAACATGAATTCTTTGGCGCAGAATATGATCGGTAACGTCAGTCAAAATAACGCCAACCCTGTTGGCTGCTTCAGTGCACAAAGCAAACCCCCACAAACTGATGTGAGTCAGACAATTTCACTCAGTAGATCCTTGATGACCCCTAACCCAAACCGACAATTATCTGTTCATTTGTCTAGACTTAAACTGACATGAAGTAAATTAAGATAAAACATGTAGCTTAGTTTAGTACATGCAGTTTACTTTCGTGTTGCTGTATCACCATCATAATGCTTCCCCCAAAAATTACTTTATTAAAACCTCATCAAAATAATGTATTTCTTTCCATGTAGCGTCCCTTTGACTATGCAGTCATTGAGGATCCGCAGCCTCATGGAGCAGGCCTTTTGATCCACTCCAAAACGCTGAAGGATTACTTGTCTCTGCTTCGCTTGACCGAGCGCCAATCGCTGCAGGATGCCTGCTGGGGTGTACTGCACAATCTCACTGCGCGTGAAAGCACTGTAAGTTACATTCACTCTATAAGCTATTTAAATCCCAACATTGTCTAGTGCTGAGAATAACAAAGGGATTTTTTTGTAAGTAGCTTTCATATTAAAAAAATACAAAAGAACAAAAATGTATCTATTATAAAAGAGAAAATGTGCTGGAGATTTCACCTCAGTGGTATTTTCTTGTTTTGCAGTTTGAACATTTTAACATCAGATATGTATCAGTTTTACCTACCACTGGGATGTTTGGTACCTGTTTTAAAATCTGATCATTTAAAGTAAATATATACAATATTCTCATAATCTATAGTAAAGATATTGTCTCTTGTGACTTTAGCAATTACTGTCCACCTAGAGGAGTTGGCTAATAATTATTTTTCTTTAATCAAGGCAAAAATAATATAACATTTAGTTTATTTATACATTGGATTTAAGCATTTCTATGATTGTTTGTCATCATAATTCATTGAAACAATTAACTTACTAAACAAACAAACTAATGCGTAGTAGTCAGGTATGTGGGTGTGAAATGATTTGTTTACAGGCGTAAAGCAGAAGTAGGAGGTGCAAAAGGATAATGTATGGGTGTTAAGTGGGGTTCAAATTGGTAAAGAGACAAATTCACAACCAATAGGGAGTGAATAATGTTTCCAAATTCAAAAGTATTTTTTTGCATCGGAACAAAAAGAAATATGCATAATATGTTCCTACTTTTCTTGCCATGACAGATGTATTTCCAAAATTGCCATGATGATTTTTAAAACATTTTTGGTGCACATGTGTCATTTTCACAATAAGTACCACAAAATATCATTGTGAAATGTTAAGTCTGTACTTCTACATTGCACATTTACCAATACTGTTGCTCTGTAGAAAAGTAGGCGTGGGATTAGCCAGCCTCCAACGCTGTCACTGCTAAAATATCTTCCTCTGTCATCACATTTCTCTGTTTGATGTTGAACATTTTAATATTGCGTTGATATAATTTTCAGTAACATTTAGACTTTAATTTAATCGCATGTGTTTTACACGTTTAACACTACAGAATATAAACATGGTTATATTGCAGATTGACTTTAACTGGGTTTATGAACCAGTATGCCTTTGTGTTTCTGCAGGTCTCTTATGTAATAAGTCAGATCATTGTGAAGACACTGAATGGCATGCAGTACATCGTCCCCTTCTTAAAGTCAGATAAAGTCAACATGCAGAAGAACGCAATGGGTTTGGTGGTAAATTTGATCAAGAACCCAAATCTGTGCAGTGTCGTTGGTAAGAAGCAGGTCAAAACAGAATCATGTTGTGCATGTTATGTTTCCTTGGTGAAATCCTGCAAATATTTGTGGTCTTGCAATCCGATATCCTGAATATGCATGTGCAACCTCACAAGTGTTTACTCGTGTTCTCTGCTAAATATGTCTTGTTGGACTTGTTACTTCAGGTGAAAAAACCATCCCAGGCCTACTAAGTGTCCTCTCAAACGGCACGGATGGAGCTAACGAGTCCGATGACACTCTTGCTTTGGCCTGTCAGGCTGCCAGCGGCATGGTTCTGAATGACGTCGAATTGACCAAAAGACATTTAAGCGAAAAACTGATTAAATCCCTGAACAGCATCAGCCAAAACATGTAAGCTGACATAAATACAGATAGAAAATCTTCCCACATGTGCCTAAAATAAATATATATCTGTCTTGTCTGTCAGAGTTCTCACATAAATTCAACTAATATGTTTCTACTTTTCTTTTCCTTTTTTAGTTATTTTTCCAAATCGAGCAAAGCTGCTTCAGTTCTTCTCATCAGAATGTGGTCTAATAAAGAACTTCAGAGCTCTTTGAAAAAGGTGAGCTGAAGGCCAAAACTTGTCTTTGGGTGTGTCCTCTATGTTTCCTATCAGTAACTTGCATCAGCCATAAAAGTCTACACCTCACTTGGGAATTTGTGAGAAGAAAAAGGAAAGGCTGCTGGATTAGTCATGGTTCCGATGAAAGTTTAAGCGAGAAAATATACTGCTACTGAAAATGCTATGGAATCCAGTTGGTCAGGTTTGATGAATCACACGTTTGACTTGATCTTTATACGCACACAGCTGTGGTGCCAAAGTTTTCCATTTCCACTTCCAAGTACATTGTTAAGAGTGTTTTATTAGCATGTTTGCAAGCTTCCTAATGTGTCTATTTTTGTTAACTCAGTAATTACTAAGAGAGAGAAAAAAAACTGATTTTAGTGTGATTTATTTTTCCTGCAGCTTGGGTTCAGCAAGTCTACGTTTATCAATGACACCACCATGGCAGTACAAAAATCTCTCCAAGTTGTGAATTAACGCAACTTAAAAGAGCAGCTGAAGGCTTTTTATATCCTGAAGAAACTCACCTGCATCTGGACGTCATCAGGACCCAGAGCCAATGAGGCAGAGCATCGTCGCTTCAAACGTAAAAAAAAAAAAAAAAATGTTCCATAAGCTTTATATAAAGCATTTCTGCCCTGTGCATGTGCTGCAAGATATGTGTTTATTGTAGGAATAAAAGATGAAGAAGAGGTTTGGCAGCAAGAAAGTTCCTTACAATAGAATTGCTTGTATTGTTTTGTTTGTTATACGTCTTTTATGGTAAATTGTGTTTAGAAATTCAGCTTTTTTTTTTTACATAACACTACAAGATATTAATGTAATGTAGCAATGCTGTAAAACTGATTTTGATTGTGCAAAATAAGCAGCAGTATAAAACGTGCTTTATAAATGATATTGTATCAATCATTGATTTTTTTCTGCTTTAACTGTATTTCCACATGTGCAATCCAAACATTTGCTATTTTGAGTTGATGCAGAATCACTAGCAGATGTGTACTGCATATCTGGCAAAGAAGATGAATAAGAAAGAGAGATGATTACCATTGTTGTGTAATGGTTTCTGTGGAATAAATATTTGCAAACCTTTTCACAACCTGTCATTGCTTCTTAATTTTGGCACTAGAGTTTGAAAAGCATCTGGCAGACTACCAGTCTTGCCTCACCCTGGTGATTTGCCTAGCTTTCCCTCCAGGAAAACAAAAATATAAATAAAGATTCTCTTTTGCTGCATTTTGCCACAGTCTGACCCAGTTTCAACCAATCAAAAACTGAAGGATTTATATGATTGCGTGACAATTTGTAGAAAACAGAGAGGCAGAAATCAAGCCTTCTTGGGTTTGTGGTGCCAGAATCCAGAAAAAAAAAGCTGGACTGTAACCAGTCAGGAAGTCAAAACCTGATGCTTTAATAACCACTAAAGTTTTTAAAGCTTACATTAAGTTAAAAACAAACAAAAAACAAATCTTGTAATTTATTTCTTTAATAAATTATAATAGATCTGTGCTTTTATTCATCCCACAAGTTTGTTTACAGACTTAAATAATCACTTGTCACCAAGCAGCCGCTTGGTTTAAACATTTTCAGTTCACTATTTCCAAGTAAGCACATTATACAATATATTAGTTTATATTTTCAGAAATCTGAGTTGGATCTGACTTGTTCGAATCTTAAACACAATTATCAGTTCAATGGGACTTTCTGTAAGAATAAGCAAGGTTGTCAGATTTTGCAGCAGGTGTTACTTCCTCAGGCCTCGCTTGCTCCGGGTGCCTTTTGAGCTGAGAATGAAGATAAAGTCAGCAGAGATTTGACAATGCAGATGGGACACAAACTACAGCATTTCTCCAAGTATAGAATCTTGAAATGACCTATCTTTTTACTCTGACCTTTGAGATTTTTAACAAAGTCAGTGAATCAAGTAAACTGTGTTGATTTGTCTGAAGTAAAAGATCAAAGCTTGAAGTAAAACTTTAAAGTTTGACTGGGGTTAAAATTAGGAATAACCCCGGCCTGTGTTCTGTGTTTCATTTCACAGAACACAGGGGAGTGAAACTCAGTAAACGCTCAAGTCAAATACTCCTCATGCAACATGCAGTTGCATGAGTAATAATGCAACTGCATTAATAATGCAGTTGTGTAATAATGTTTGTTCAGCATTACATGTCGGTGTTGCTGCAATATTGATGAATAGACACCTTAATATTTATCAGTGACTCATTGGTAGCCACAGCAACCATAGCAAATATTATTTGTGCTATATACACACAAAATATATATTTGCATATAATGGCAAACAAGTGGGATGTGATCAAAGGTCGTTCTAAGTTTAAACACAGTTCATTCATATGTGAAATATTTCCTGTGCACACATTGTTTACAGAATACTATCACTGTGTATAGCTTTGATGATAGCCGTGGCAACCAATGAGTCGCTTCTGAAGAGACACTTATTATCGTGAATGTTTATGATCAAGTGACATCATTGACAGAAGAGGAGAGACTGCATAAAAAAAAAATGCATGATTAGAATTTAACTTCAGGATTTACTGAATTTCACTCCCCTGTCTTCTGTGAAATAAAGGACTGAACAATAATCCCAGTCATCATCTTATTACCTTACTTGATCTTTACATTGAACAAATGCTATTCTTTTTTTTTTATTGTATGTTCAAAATGTTTTGAATTTTAGGATAGCATTTTTTATTATTAATTATGGGGCTGCATTTTTCAAAATTAAATGTATTCAGTTTTATGCATAAATATTTCTCTAACAAATGGTTTCTATTTAATTTAGTAAACAGTTAATCAGTCAAACTGCAGACAAAAAAACTGGGAGGACAAAAAATTCTAACAAATAAACCCCAACCGACCTGTTTGAATTATAACGTTAAGTAGCTCTGCATGAGTAGCACACATGATTTCAGTGACAGCATGTAATACTAGCCACTGTTTAATTCTCAGCTACATGAGCTGAGATAATATCACCAAACAGCTGAGATAATAAGCCCTGTCAGCTGTTGTGCTTCCATTTTCAGCTCATTTATCCCCTGAGTCTACATTCACATGCATGGGTTGGAAACATTCTGCTGCTGATTGGTCAAAAATATTTGCTAACTCTGTTTTTGTATGGCCTCTGTATTTGGTGGAATGTGAACAGGAAGATTAAGGTCCGGTAACTTTAAAATGTTTTCAAACTCTCGAGCCCAGATTTTATTCTATTATATTTGGATTTAAAGTGGCTAATGTAAAGGGAAGAAAAAAATGAGAGTTTTTTTTAAGTTTTTGCACAAATAAAAACCTCAACACATGAAACTGGGATGGAGGTTGCAGGACATTAAATCTGCAATTAGACTTGCTCAATAAAAAATGTGTGCACTTATTGTACCAGTGATTATATTTTTGCAGTATTCATGAGCCAATTTGCCATTATTTCCCTACTTTGCTTCCACAAAGACAGAACAACGGAAAAGACTTACATTTTCTGATGATCGCTCACCCGATTCCTGAGCACTGTGATCTGTGCAATGAAGTATAAACACAGTCAATTCATTTAAATTTATAACATAAGTCTGTTCTTTGTCAGATATTTTTTGCTATTGTCTGACTAAACCCAGCCAGCCTTTTGCTCAATAACTGCTGAACATAGGCACCTGGTCCCCTTTTAGGAGCTTTTCTTAAGGATAAGCAGGTGCAGACATCAGATGGACAAATGGATTCATTTGAATAAACATAAAAACTTAGAGTGGCTGCACAGTGGCACAGTTAGTAGCACTGTTGCCTTGCAGCAAGAAGGTCCTGGGTTCGATTCCCGGCCCGGAGTCTTTCTGCACGGAGTTTGCATGTTCTCCATGTGCATGCATGGGTTCTCTCCAGGTACTCCGGCTTCCTCCCATAGTCCAAAAACCCATCAGGTTAATTGATCTTTCTAAATTCTCATGCCTATTTCTCATGCCGGTCTCTGTGTTGCCCTGCGACAGACTGGCGACCTGTCCAGGGTGACCCTGCCTCTCGCCCGGAACGTTAGCTGGAGATAGGCACCAGCACCCCTCCATACCCCATTAGGGACAAGGGTGTTAGAAAATGGATGGATGGATAAAAACTTAGACTTCAGACATGTGAAAAAGGGGTGTTTTTATCTTGTCATCTACTAATGCAAAGTAAAAAGAGGGAGAAGGAATTTTTGTTCAATGGTCATAACAACCCCAACCATAGGAATGAATAGTAGAATTTGTCAGTCTGAAATGCTCTGCAAAAAGGGCCATCAGAAACATCTTGTGAAAGGCAAAGAATCTGAAAAACATTCAAAACCTTTCAAATTAAATAGCTATAGCATTTTCTGCAAGGAACCATTCCGTAAAGAGCCTCCAAAAAGGAAAATGTTTGTTTGGAATTAGCTGAATTTTAGTGATGTAAGGTTTTTGACACAGCAAATTAGCTTGAGTTATTTCACCATAAACACTAAACTGGATGAAAGCATGCTGGAAGTAAACATGAGATCACCTTGATAAAAAGCTTAATTTATCAGAAAATGACTTTCTAAGAGTGTGATTGATGATATTCAGCTCAGCAAATTGAACAAGTATTCTCTCTGAAGGAGAACTAAGTGACATTTTGATCATTATATGTAGGTCTGAATATACAAAAACCCAAATATATGAATCAGCCTTCAAAGTCCTGCAGCCCTAAGAATCAGAAGCCTTAGAGGAGTCTTTCAGTAAATGCTTGCCTTTGTAATGAACTATTGTTCAAAAATGTTTTTTTTTTTAACATGTCGAAAAGTGTCAGCTATGTCTATGGTATCTGCAAATTCCTAACAAAGCTACTTTAACTGCTTAATTCCATTTGGAACAAGAAAGAAACTATTGTACATAATTTCTGCAGGTGTCCTTTAAAAACTTTCTTGTATCTCTTCTTGCAGGAATGTTCTCGTTCCAAACACAATCTTTGTTTGTGCACAGGCCACAATGACAACAAGAGTGTCAGCAGCTTTACCTCATACTTCTGCTTCGCGTACTTAAATTGAAGGTCAAATTTCTCTGCCTCAAGCTGCCGCATCCAGTCCCACATTTCCTTTGCTTTCTCTCTAAAGACAGAAAATAAATCTTTGAATGGGTTCATTTCATTTAAGCTACAAAATAATTACATCTTTGTGTGGCAATGGGTACTCCCAACCTCAGTTTGTCCTCCTTCAAGTGATCAATGTTCAGCTCCTTGCGGCGATCATTTAGGACCTTCCTCTTCTTTTCTCTTTCTGTTTGTCTTTTAGTTCCAGGCTGTGTTTGCTAGAAAACCATAGATCATCAATGGTAAATAATTTTACCTAGACATCATGTTGGATGTCAGTGAAAATAGTTTGGTAACACTTTATTTGACGGGTTGTGAATAAGACTGTCATGACACCGTCATAAACATGACATAACACCTGTCATGTACATGAGTAAGTCTTCGTAAATATTTATGACTGTTGTCATAAGTGTCATTCGGTAAATCATTAATTTTGAACTGATTAAGTTTTAGCTTTAATAACATAAAGCTACATAATTTTTAAGGTTTAATCAATAATACTTTTATAACAAGTTTATGTCAGATCATGATTTCTTGGTTAATGTCAAGTTGTCATAACAAAGACATTTTGAATAATGTCAACTTTGTATTAAAAGTGTCATGATTTACCGAATGACACTTTATGACAACAGTCATAAATATTCATGAAGTTGAATGTTTATGAGACTTACTTAGGTTATATTTATGACATGTTTATGACATGTTTATGATGGTGTCATGACAGTCTTATTCACAACCCGTCAAATAAAGTGTTACCAGTAGTTTTTTGTACAGCTTGCAGATTTACTACCTTGTATCCGGTGAAACTCAAATTGGACAAAATCATCTTCTTCCTTGCATCATCATCTGCTTTCTTCTTAGCTTCCTCTTCCTCTTTTCTTGCTTTCTCTTCCTTATTGTTAGAAAGAAACAGATTTGATATACAAATCGCACTTCGTCAGTAAGGATTTCAAATAAGCTATAGTTACTTGCTAAACTGCATTAGTTTTCAGCTTCCACTCACAGCTAGTTTGGCCTGCCGTTCTCGTTCTCTCTCAGCTCTGATCTTCATCTGCTCAGCTCTCTCAGACCGGCGTTTTTCCTGGGAAAAACAACGAGGCAAACCCTAAGCATCAGGAAGAGTCCTTTAAATTGAAAACTTTAAGAAATAGCATGATAACTTTAATTTGCACCAGGAACGTTGAGGTAAACATACAATGCGATCTGTGAGCACAATCAGCTCTTCCTCTTCCTTCTTTCGCTTCTCAAAGTGAGCTTCAATCAGCGTGTGCAGCTCAGTCAGGTCCTTTTCCATACGCTTCCTATGGATGTCCTGGAATCAAGGGATGAAATATTAGGGGAAAACTTATCCACATCTAAAGCAGTAAGTATGGATTTGATCAAATATTAACTTACATCAAAGTCCACTTTTTCACCATCTGGGATCTTAGGAGGAGCCAAGCCAGGCACAAATGTAGATCTGAAATGGAAAGGGGAAATGCATTCAATCTCATTATGTCTCTCATTGGAAACCATATTGTACAATGCCTTGCATAACTATTTATACCCCTTTGAATGTCAATGTATTTTATTGTAATTTTATGTGATAGTTCATTACAAAGTATTATATATATGTGAAGTGAAAGGAAATGGATGCTTTTCAATTGTCTTATAGATATAAATTGAAACTGAGTTGCACACTGATATGCTCAAACATCTTATTAAATAACTAAATAAATAATGTTACCTAATCTCAGTATAAATAGAGCTGTTTTGTGAAGGCCAGACTGGTTTGTAAGAGAGCCTTAGTGAAAACCAAGGAACACAGCCAATTGGTGGCAAACTATAAAGTAATGGAGACGTGTGAAGCAGGATTAGATTATAAAACACTGTCAAGCTTCAGTAATGTCATCTACATTCAACAGGTATTAGGTGACAAAGCAAACACGTGTAAGAAGATGTTCCCATTAAATAAGACCGTAATAGAACTGTTTATGTGCATGCAAAATGCTGTTTGGTTTTAAGCTAACTCAGCATGTCATCCTAAACACATCAGAGACATAGCGACTGTAGCATCATGCAAGATACAATTTTATGATCAGTGTGGCCAGAATTGAAAATTCATCCAGTTTGACTGAATTTGACCTACTATGCAAGAGAAAATGACCAAACTTGCAGTGTCTCCGTCCACAAAGCTGGCGAAGACATCAAAACAAAAAACCTGCAGCTGAGTGGTTGTATGAAGTTTTGACCCTACAAATGGATACCACACTTTTCAATTTAATTTTGTTAAGAAAATGAAAGCAATGTAACATTTTACTTTGCACGTTACAATTTTGTGTTCATTCATGCTTATCCATCCCATCAAATCCACAAATAAATGAAAAGACTTGTGTTGTGGTACAAACAAATGTGGAAAGGTTTAGGGGTATAAATAACTTTTCAAGACACTGTTACTGACTGATGCAAAAAAAGTCTGAACTCTGGACTTACTTTATCTTGGGCTTTGAATCCTCTGTGTGTCAGAAATTTGATAAAAGAATTTCAGACCCATAAAGGTAAATTTGCATAGTTTACGCACAAAAAGGGACAGCTCACCTGTACCTCCCTCATTTTCCTCTGTATTGTCTGTTGAAAGATTGACAGTAAGTCAAGCTTTGATCTCAGTACAGTTTTGCATACAAGTAATCCTTGCCTGTTTTAGGTTATGAAAGGAGCTGATTGTCAATAACAACAGAGTTGGAAAGCCCTCATGCAGGAACTGTTACAGAAAGTGAGCCAGTAAATTCTCTGACAGCGTCTCCTGTCACTGCTGATTGATAGAAAACATGCAAGGCATGCATGCATTTCTCTGTTAAAAAAAATGTCCTGACCGACACAAACATTGTCATCTGTCATACATAAATGACTTTAAATGGATGATAAAATCTACAACTAAGATTTCACTTTTGTCTTTATCTACCTCATTTTTTAAATTACTAATAGTTTTATCATCAAAAACACAATATAAAAAGCTTACACCATGTATTACCTCAGTAACACTACAGATTAAGCAGAAAATAGACCTAATTGTAGCAACTATGTGAACGGGTTCAGAAGTTTAACTTTAGCCTGTTTTTTGTTTTCATATTTATTCATCAAATTTTTCCCATAAATCTCACTGCAAGAGTTTGTTTTTGTATTCGTTCAAATGTAAGATGGATGACGTATGAACAATGCTCTGTGAGCCTGATATTGTTTTCCATCCTAACCCCACTCTAAGCTTGCATGTTGTATTTCTTGTTTTTCATGATGCTGTTTTTCTCATAAAGCTTTTCTAGCAAATCTCTCAGACTTTAGTCTACACAATTGGACTGTGCTTAATAATTATGGGACTTCTCATATGGGACAAAGCAGCTGCCAGACTTCTCACCAAATCCAGTGAATTCTGTCATATCACTCCTCTTCTACATTCACTACATTGGCTTCCAGTTGATTTTAGAATCCGTTTTAAAGTACTTGTGCTGACATACAGAGCATTACATGCCCAGGCTCCTGATTATCTTTTTCAGCTTTTAACTAAATATTCTGCTGCTCCTGGTCTTCATTCTCAAAACTCTGAATCTTTTGGTTGTTCCACAAACACAGTTAAAACCTAAAGGGAACCAGGCTTTTCAATCGGTGGCCCCAAAGCTGTGGAACAGTTTGCCATGGGAAGGTTTTTAAAAAGCAACTAAAAACATTTTTATTTTCCTACAATTTTATCTTTTGATTTTATTGTGTTTCTTATGTTGGTTTTATGTTTTGTATGGTTTTAATTTTTTTTCTCCATTGTACAGTGCTTTGTGACTTCATGTCTGCGAAAAACGCTTTATAAATAAACTTTACTTTTTTACTTACATACTATCTCAAGGCAATCAGTTTAATGGATTTTATTTAAAGAAATACAGTAAAAGGGGCTAAATTCAAATAATTTCAACAGTTTTGTGCTTGTGAAAAAATAAATAACTTTCTTTTGCTTCCACTTCACAATTTTATGCTATGTTGTGCTGTGTTGACGCCCCCCATTCTCCCTTCTCCACCCTGTTTATGAATTATGCTGACAAAATATGAAAAGGTTAAAAGGGTATCGATATTTTTGCAAAGCAATGCAAAAATAACAATTCTTTTTCATGTTTTTGCTTGCGCCTTTGACAAATAATGCTTCAAAAGTAGGTTAAGTACTACATTTTTTTTTCAGGTATCCTCATCAAGCGTCTGTTTGGGCAAATTTACCTCCAACAGTAAGAACCTCCAGTGACAGAAACCAAAACTCTTTTCATCGCAAAGACGGTAAGCCAACCTCCATTTAGGCAGACCTCTTAAAGCCACAAAATTGCAAGTGGGTTGTGTTTCATCTCCAACTTCCCCAAGGACCTCTTTGCAGAACACTGTGTGACCTACATTGCTCTGTAACAAGGACTGTTCTATACACAGGAGGAGAGGGGAGTGCTGTTTAGTTTCAAGAGCGGTCAGACCTCACAGGCAGTGTCTTATATGGACAGATATAGAGTGATGGCCATTCTGTTTCATGGTGACCTTATGCACTCTTAGACATGAAAGAGAAGATCTTGTGGGATCATAGCTAACTTCAGACAAAGCAGGCTTACTGTAAGGGCAAAGGTCAACCAGCAGAAAAGCCCTTAGACAGCAGTTGCCTGTGTATTGGCGCCAAGTGGATGAAAAAACTAAAAACTGAGCAGTAGAAACAGCAGGATTGGTGATGTAATTCTGTGACTTTGAATCTTTAAATATAAAGTGTCAAAGTATAAAATACAAGACAGAGTGACAGAAACAGCAGTCACCTAATTCTGCATCCAGAAGATAATTATATGCTGTAAATGGATAGACTGGAATGTTAAACTAAGAAATGTTCCTCTATGCACAACAAAGCTTTAAAACTCTAATTAACAACAATTACAATTAAAACAAAGCATTTAAATTATAAATTCATACATTATAATCCCAGCTCCTTTTTTATTGCTTCAGAAGCAGTTTGGAGGAGTGCCATGCAGCTGCCTGAATCTGCATCTTGTAAAACTCACTTCAGTATCAAAATGTGAAGAATTATCCATCTTGCACATGGGATCAGTGAACTGACAACGCTTTCTGCTTACCCCTGGGAAAAGAAGACAGACAAGAAAAAGATTTTGTCTAAACTGATTCTATCAGTGCAAGCATAGCTTTGTTTCTCTCTCTGCAGAAACAAATTGAACACTCACTCATATGTGGCCTCTTCGGTGTCCGACATGTTTTAGGATGCAGCACCTACACACTGCAAAAGGTTTTGGTTAGACTGCATTTAAAACAGCAAAATAGAGTCAAAACGGCAAATGAAACCTACATGCCTCCATTGCAGGACCTTACCCAGATCTAGTGTGTGCTTCAGACAGGAGCAAGTAGGGAAATGTGTACTATGTTCTTCTCTTTGGGTCCTAAGCTTTTAAACCCAGCAGAGGATCACATGGCAGCAAGCAGCCCATGACTACAAATGATGGGCACATACCTACAAACAGATGGTAGATGGCCTTAACTGGAATAGGAAAACATGCGTTGTCCATGGATCTGCATTGTCTATTTTTACCTTTCGAAGCTTCAGCAGTAGATCACAGGATTATTGCTCTGAAAAGGTTTCACGTTTACAGGTCTGCCCAACTCAGGCATGTTGCATTTAATCCTTATAAACCTGGTCCTACATGAACATACAAGTAAAGAAGCATGGCTGACGCTCCTCTGACTCCAAAGTTGCCAAATATTAACAGCAAATATGGGGACTTGGTTGTTAAATTTTCAAACTTTTCCTTCAGTTGCCTTTTCAAAAGTGACAGTTTGTAAAAATGCGTCAGTGAGTACTATTACTATAAGGGTTAAATGAATTACCTATCACACCCTTCACAAGCTCAATCTTCTGCACTTTGCCTTTAATCTCATCTTTGCCTCCACAAGCAATAACATGTTATCAACAGCAGCAACAGCAACAGTTATGACCATGCCACGCCCTTTGATAGTCCCTCTGTTTGCTTTAATGCCGCATTGGACACCACAGTGGGGATTATGACTCAGATGTCTCATCTGAGCTGAAGCCAAACTGCAGCTCTGTTTGTGGAGTTGTCAGGCTGGGAGTTTCACCTTCTACCTAAGTTCTTTTTTATATGTATACAAAATGTGTTGCTGGTTTGAGGACTTTTTTTTTTGTCAAATCAAACTCTTGTAAAAATGAACAAGGCTTTGTTTCAAAAATGAAACTGCATTGCATTTTTTGTTGGGGATGGGTTTTGTTGAGGGGACTAATTCTTAGGAAAAGTTAATGCTTGCAATTGTCATAGAGCAATAAATAAACATACTTGACCTTCCAAGTAATTTAAAAATAATAAGTACCTAAAAATAAGTTGTGTTTTTGCATGAAGTAAGTAATCTATTTTATCCCAACACTTTGCATTTCTAAGCATTTATGTTACATAAATATGACCACCCTGGGAATTTCCAACCATTTAGAAACTGAACACATTCTTTTCCCTAAAGAGGAAGTTATTTTGATGTGAAATGTGGACATCAACTCACTTAAGTAAAACACCCTGTGAACCTGAATGAAGCTGGGAAGAAACTGTTGGGATTCACAATGAAACATGCATTGTACTCATATAAAAGGAAAGGCCACTCAGAGACAAAGAAGTAATTGCTCCAAAATGACAAGATACAGTTTTAGCAGATGCAAAGACTCAAACTTTTGGAGAAATGTTCTTTGGTTTGTTTAAATAAAAAAAACTGAAGTGTTTGGCCATAATAACCTCATTGTATTTGGAAGAAAATAGGGGGTGCTTGCAAACCACCCTGACTGTGAACTTCATGGGTCCAAGCATTGTATTGTGTAGTTGCTTTGAGTCAGAGAGACTGATACACTTCATACATGGGAAATATGAGGAAAGGGCATCATGTGGTAAAACTGAAGTAATATCTCCATACATCAGCCAGGAAGTCGAAGCTGGAGTATAAATGTGTTTTCCAAATGAAGACACTGCCAAATAAGTTTGCACTACAATTTTCTCCTCAAAACACTTAACTGTCTTCTCTTGTCTGAACTAGCTACCAAGCCATGCCAGGAATATAAAGAATTGCCACAGAAAGTTGAAAGTTAGAAATTAAATTCTCTTGTTTGATTTTTACATTTTAGAAAGAAGGAAAACTAGGATTATAAATAATAATAATAAAAAAAATAGACAAGCAGCCTGGTTTGTGAAAAATGTGGTCTTTGGCTGGCTGGCAGTTGTGACTAATATGCAAATTCTTTAAAAAAATTACTCAGATAAAGCCACATATGAACATATTAAAACTGAAACACTACTTAGATTGGTTGACCAGGTTAGAAAAAAGTCTAAACTTTTGATAATTTTATCTCATAAAACTACAGTTAAAATCATTAGAAGAACAGTGACTTAGTAAGTTTTGATGCCGTTTTTCTCTGACAGAAAAGGAACACACTTTCTCCTTCAGATTTTATTGTCTACAAACCACACTTGTCTGGCTCCTGAGTCACACAAGACAGACAAGAGAAAGTCATTAAGCTAAGTTTATTTCACTATGCTGGGATCTTTAACTTATCCAAGTTTTTAACAGAAACCTCCAGTTGTTCAGCCACCATTATGCCTGGTTTTGCAAAACAGATAGAAGGATACTCAGCAATGAAAACATTTGGTAGGAAGGTGGATTGGCTCCATAAATTGCTTTTTTACTAGACACTGCCCCCGTGTGGCAAAACGAGCTCAAGCAAGATGCAATTCAGGTCAGATGCAAACTCTGTAAGAAATCCTCTCCTGGAGCACACAAATTCAGCTAAACATGCTCAAAATAATTCATGATAAAGTTTGCTTAAAGTAAATGTGTTATTGGCTACAAGACATTTAATCTCATAGCCTTTGAAAAAAACAATGTATTGCACATCTGGCATTATATAAATGCCAGTGGGTTCTTATTCAACATAAAGACATTTCATTAACCTACATCTATCCATACATCCGTTGTCTATACTGATTTAGCTCGCAGGAGAGTGGTATAGTAGTTTGCCAATCCATCACAGGGCAAGAGAGAGTCAAAACAACTGAGCACATTGGAGTCAGATCAATTTGAGTCTGACTCCTCATGACAAATTAGATCAGCGTCATCAAATTATTTTGTCTAGATATGATTATTTCATTTGAACTGGATCTTATGCCACTGACTGTAATGCTGACTTGGTTTTAAGTTTGTCAGCAACATTCTCCTTTAAACTATATAGAATATATCAGGATTTGTTTATTTCATTAACAAAGAAAAACAATTGTGGGAAGATACTCAGTGTAAAACATATATTTTTTTGTTTTGCTACATTCAACACTCTATGAACTGACAGTGATGTTGTTTCAGAAGATGAAAGCTAACTTTTTCTTCTGTTGCCACTGTTTTACTGGATCTGGCCTTTGGCTGCATCAAACATCTTCTTGCGCCCCTCCATTCCTGACATGGCTTCCACATTCTTCCTCCAGTCACTCACTTCCACTGTCTTCTCCTGCAGATTAAACATCACAGTTTGGTATTATGCACTAATCAGAAAATTTGGGAACGTTTTGGAGAATTCACCATCTTTGCATGGTGAAGTTACAACAATAATTTGTAATTTGTAGATGTTTCTTTGATGCTTCTTTGAATTTATGTCTTCTTTGTAGCAAAATGTCAAAACGTACACCAACGTACCTGGGTCCAAGGCACTAGCAATTACTTTATTGCTAGTGCTTTGTGCCTTACACCTGTCACAATAATTCATAAATACAGTAAACTTTATGCATATTTTGTCTTCTGTACTTTTAAGCCTGCACCAGATGCCAAAAGAAATTCTTCTATGTGAAGTCATAAATGGCATTAAATTTCCTTCTGATTGTGACTTGGAAAATTGATGTGAAAGTACGGAAAATATTGTTTCTTTGCACTGCTTTCTGTGTAAATTCTCTTGTATTTCAGAAAAGATGTACCTTTTCTGTGTCCTCCTTCTTCACAGATTTGAGGTTGGCTCTCAGATCCATGGACACCTTGTGCTTGGAGCCCAGTAGGGAGCGCAGAATGGCATCAGCGGAGACCCGGACCCGTCTCAGATTGGGCCTTTTGAACTTCCCTCTCAAGTCCAGCACTTTGATGTTCAGATCTTTAATCTACATGGATAAATATTATGGCATTTTGAATTTAGTGTAACTTTGCATAGGTGTGTATAATGTTTACTTTATGGTGCATCATTCTTACCTCTCTGGTGTTGTGCAAGACCTTGGCTTCAATATCATACCGTTCTTCATCCACTACATCTATTTTGGAATGCAGCTCTTCACATAATGCCTACACAGACAAAAATGTGTATTTATTTTTACAAAACCTGCTATTTGTGTAAACAAAAATGACAACAAAAATATCTACCTTTAGCTCCTCCAGTGACAAACCAGTGACTGGTGCTGTAGGAACTTTCTCTTCAAGGTATTTTGCCTTTTGCTCCTCCTTTTCTTCCATCTCCTGCTCCAGCTCCTCCTTCGCTTTTGCAACCATCAGGCTCTTATGAAGAATAGAGATGTTTTATTTATTAAAAGAAGGAACTAAAAGTTCTGAATCTTGTTTGTGTCAGAGAGTGAAGCTGCTGTCTATGCAAATCCTCCTTACCTTTAGCATGAGCTTCCTAGAGGCTGAGATTTTAGGTTTTCTCTGCAAATATCAGATTGATGTCATAGTTTAACATTTTACTAGTCTGGTTTAACTTTAAAAATCAGTGTTTGTATTTGTTTTCTAATTGATAATATTTTCTTGATCTTACCTCTGGCCTGTGAACAGAACAGAAAAAATATTTTAAGGTAGTTTTTACAATCAATTTCTATTAATATAAAAGTTTATGTTTATGACTGTATAAAACCGATACAATGACTAAAAGTACAAGAAGAAAGCAATACTTACATTTTCTCAGGCATCATGGCTATTTTAATGAACCTACAAGACAAAAATACATTTGTTTTGTTTAGCAGAGCTTAAAAGTGGAGACAGTCTAGTTCTAGAGCCCCAGTTGTTCTTAATTATGAAGTCCAGTTAAGCCCTCGTATGCATCACACAACAGCCACCCTGGGAGTTTCAGATGGACCGTTGACCGAGACCGATTTTCTTACTTTCAGATATTTACCTTTCTAAAGAACAGTCACTTATTTGTTAAATAAAACATTCAAATAGAATTGAAATGGTTCAATTTTCTCAGTCATTGTTCCGGTCCTCATGGGCCTACTGGACAAAATCACCCAATCGCCTTCCAGTGCTGATAACACAATCCTCCCCTCCCCTGGGCAAGGTGATGGCAGGCAGGGAGAAGCATGCAAAACCCCCAACGTGGGAATGTTTCCACATAGATTAGACTTCCTGCTTTCAGCCCCACTTTTCTGCTGGATAAAAAAAGACACAAATATAGACCGGGCCCCTCGTTCTCGGAACGCCATTTTGAGTTTAGGAATGCCACGTTGACTTCACAAAGAGATGTTGGTAGATTGGTAAACAGGAATTTCAGTATGAAGTAGGAATTTAATCCATTCCTACTTCATAAAGTGGGAATGGATTCATAAGCATAACTCAAAAAATATTTTAATTGTATGAAGCATTTAAAATTATATAAATGTTTTATCACTGATGGGTAGAAACATGATGAGCTCAATAGGGAATAGATATTTTTAGAAACAGATCCGCCTTATTCAAAAAGTTTAAAGTATATTAACTATACAGATGCATATAAATCCAGTCTTTAATTTCCCTTTTTATTGTGACCTGTGTCATATTTTGTGATGTAGTTGCAAAATTTGAATATAACATTGATTTTCAACTTCACCTATTTTGATATGTAGATGGTTGATAAGAGAAAACTCAACATTAAGGATCCTAAGTCTTTCTAAAAGAAAGTTTGTATTATTCTGTTACCAATAGTTACATTTCATACAAATAAATAGAAAATAACATTTGGTGGATTAGTGATAGTTGAAATAGTTTTTTGCATAACGTATTTTCTAGCTAGATATAGTAAATATATTTTGCACAAGCCAAACTGTAGGCACACATTCTTACCTTCATCTGAAATAAGATGATAATAAAGAAAAAAATAAGAGTTAATTTTCTTCTTACCTTAATGCGTTGATGCTACAGGAGCAGAAGGAAAAAGTGATGTAGAGAAGAATGAGCTAGAACATTCAACTCCTTCTTTTCTCTGTCTGGCCCATCCTGTTTATCACAGGGGTATTTAAATAGAAAACACACACGCACATACACCCACACACACACCCCAGTGCACCGACTACTAGAGTGGGTGGACTCAGGATAACAGTGTTTGTGTGGCTTGTGTTGTGTTGACACCACTGTTCTACTTTCACAATAATGTCAGTGAATGACTCTTTAGCTAAAACAGGACAAATCAATTCTTTCACAAATTCAGTGATTTTTTATTAATTTTTTTTTGTCAGAAAATAATTTAATAATTTGCTCTTCTTATTTCTGAGATTGAAACTCTTCCATGGTCTGTAACATGCAGTCCCACATAATGTTGGCACTTTTTTAATAAAACTTTGAGATTTCTTACAGATACACTAACAAAACTCTAAATCTTTAGAAGCTGTGATAAGAAAAAAAATTATAGCAATACATTACAAATGACAAAATGTCCCTGTCTTCTTTGGATTTGTTTGTGAGGAAAACAGTAGCATAATTTATTGACTGTGAAAACACATCTAATAACTTAGATAAGTCATAAGAAGTGACAGGAATCTAAAAGTTGTATTTGACTGACTTGGCTGAATGGTCTTTGGCCTGAATTTGTTTCTCAGCTGCTGGTGAGTCACAATTTAAGTAAATTAAATGGTAAAGATCATGTCATCCTTAAATGTAATCATTGTTTTGATCCATTGCTTGTGTTTATGTAAGTTTTTTTATTTTTGTCTGTTTATTTTCCTGTGAAACACTTTGAATTACTTAGTGTATGACTGCTGCTGTAGTCATACACAAAGTTGTCTTTCCTATTTTAATAAAGTATTCAATATGCACAGTCTGAAAGAAATCCACACACAGAAACACACCCAAAGTCTTTTGCCTGATTCTAAAAGATGTCAGCTGGTCTAAAAGCGCCACCTCTTGGGACGTAAGGCTGCAACAAGGAAATCATGTTTACGTGAAGAGTAGTTTTCAAGAGCTTGGAAAAATACCGGTGTCGCACATTTAGAAGCTGTTTGAGAGCCCTCTAGTGGGGTAGCTGGTGTTTGGGCAGCTGTGTGAAAATTACTTTGTGCCATGATCAGATGGAGGTAGGTTCTTAAAGATGATACTTTGTTGTACTTTTAGCTATTGGTAATTGAAATCCAGAGGTTTGTATTATTTGGCAGTAATAAACCCTCTGCTATATGGCAATGAGATAAATGTAGTCATAATTTCTGCTTATGAAATTTATAAAACGCCAGTATTTACTTCACTTTGATGACATTCTATATGTTCTGAGGCTGCTTTGAACATTTGTTGATGTTTTGGGGGTTAGTTCTTGGTGCTCTGACCTTATTCTGACTGACAGAATCTTTAACTTGATTTTTCACCCTTCATCAGGAATGCTCAAGTCAAACAGCAACATGCTCTTTGATGTTCTGAGATTTACACTAAAAAAAAGAAGAGATCAAACTTCTTCACTGTTGCTGCTGTATATAACTGACAGCAGCTTTTAACATGGATTTAAAGTGGACAACACTTTAAATTATGTAATTGTTGTCCACTTTAATAATTTCCATGACATTCCTGCGGTTTGACTCGAGCAGAGCCGTGTTACTTTAATTTCTGTGCGTTTGTGCAGATCTAAGCCATTGTTGCATTTTGGTTCATCTTTATCCACAAAACCAACATTAACATTTGAGTGACAAAAACAATTAAAATTCCAATTTTGGGGGTTTGTTTATACCTCCTGTGGCCCTTTAATCAGAAGTTGTCTCAAGATCTAATTTTATGCTTATTTAAGAATTGTAATACCAATTCAAAGATAGCAGCAAGGGTGGAAGACATTTTGTTCAGTTGTTTTGGATTCAGTAACATAAAAACCAACTTGAAGGTCCTGAGGGTTTCTGGTGTAGGTTTGCACCTGATGTGGCTCTTGCATGTGGATGTTGGTGCCAGAACAAACATCTGCCCCCACCCAGACACCCACCTCCTCCACCACAGCTGGCTGGCACTCCGGCCAGTGTGCCAACTCTTCAGCACAACCAGAGATGGAGCAGAACACTAAGACTTTGTTGTTCACTTTCAGTCACAACGTGGGTCAAAATTCAGGAGAGCCACAAGCACACACAGCAACTCAAACACAGATTTATGTGACTCGTATTCTTATGAGTCACAGGAAAATGGTGTCAGAGAAGAAAGAATTATATGCTTGTTTTGCAAAACATACATTTTTGTCCAAACATATGCAGATAATACATTTGAAAACCTACCTGTTAGTACACTAACTGAAGCAAAACCTGCTTGAATCAGCCTTGCACATACATTGATTTCTATTTATTCATACTCACTTTATTATTTTTAATTAAAAACACCACATGTTCACATTGCAGCTATAATCTTTAATTTTCATACCACATCATTAAACACTAAAGTGAAACACAATGTACTTATAAAAAGACACATTTCAGCTTTTTTAAGTGTTTAGCTCATGTTCACCTCCCTCCAAAGCACCCCAGTCTGCCTGGTAAGCGTGTAAAATAAAGCCATTTCTTTTGTGAATCATTGCCTACTGCGAAAATTGAAAGGTTAGATATCGATGCAAAGACCCAGGAAGCTGCAATATCAGAGCACACCAGCTGTCAGTCCCTCGTTGGCTGTGGCCTCTGGGTTCACTGTGAATGAGCCAGAGCTCCTGCACCCTGCCCGAAACCGAAGCCTTTTGGGCCAAAGTTCTTTGCGTAGCACCCTGGGGATGAAATAACATGCAATCAAAAAATTAGGAGGATAATGATTAACATGAGCAAGATATCAAGAGCTTAGAAGCCAGGCAAATGCAACAGGGTTTTATTCTTTGCTCAATTAGTTCATGAATTATAAAATGCACAGCAATGCTGCAAGGTGTGCCGTGGACAGGTGGCCAGTCCATTACAGGCACTTTTGGTACAGACAATATGGGCAGTTGTTCAATGTGGTTTTATAATGCCTCCGGAAATATCTTAAGTTATGATTTTAGGACTGCAAAAGCTTAAAGTGGCAGTTTGGTTTGTAAATATCTGACCTGTCTAGGATTTGTTTTCCTTATTAATGGATTAATTAATTTGTCAAAGGTCTGAAAACACACCTATTGTTGATACCTTCCTGGGTTAAAAACAGTTTTTACAAAAATTATGTGGGAATTATTTTTACTTGACTTAGAAGGATGTGATTGATGATCCAATTTTCCACCTGACTGCTAATTAAATCACCATTTTACTTCCAGCTGTGGTGAACAGACCTTTACAGTAGATCTCTCCGTCCCTGTCAGCAACCGTTGTGGACTCCAGGCCTTTACCACACTTAGCACAGCGAAAACAGCCCTTATGCCACGACTGTTGGAGGAGAAAAAAAAATAGTTTCAAATAAAATGGAACAGTCAGCTAGCTTTTATATTTGCTTACATTCAAAATTTAACATTTAGGTAATATTTAAGATTTTTCTTACATTGCCTCCACCAATAACCTTCTCTGCTGCATACACTGTTTTCCCACATCGAGGACACACTTCTGACCCTGCTGATTTCTGGGCGAATTTGGAGGCGTTGGGGTTATTTGTAGGTCGGTGAGAAGCTTGTCTATGAGGAGGAACTCATTTGTTTATCTTGCAGACATGTAAAAATCCATTCAAGGAGGATGACTAACTGTTAATCACTGACTTTACAATAACTATTGTAAACCTCTTTCCTTCTCAATTTTAACATTAGAGTCACCTGTTCTGGTTATAGAAGTTTATGGTACACTCAGAGGTTAAATGGTGGGAGGAAATAGTATTTTGCTCACACTTCAGGTTTGATTCCAAGTCCTTCTCCTGTGTCCATACTCAGCGTTCCTGCTCCTCCTCCAAATCCGTAGCCTTTCGGCCCATACTTCTTGCCATAGCACGATTTGCAGTAGATCTCATCTCCATGCACTGCCACAGTTGTGCTGTCCAAGTTCTTTTTACAGACCACTTACATCAATAGGAGGGGGGAAATGTCTTTTTAAATTATTTTTTTAATCGTTCAATTGTTGGCAGGCATTTATTATGAAGTATGTTCTAAAAGGTTACTCAAAAACAATCAATGTAGTCGAAACCTTCTGAACCATTTTTTGGTGACAAGAAAAAAACAACAACAACTGTACACCATCACTGCTGTCAGCCTATTCAGATGAGATATGTGATGTGTAACCTTTTCTCCGTATAAGGAAGACCAAACCTTCGTCATGTTTACTCTAGATCCAAATAAGGCCGGAGATGCCAGACTGGAAACCTGAGGATGCTCGTGCCAAATACTTTGCATTCCTGCATGTTATTTGGTATGTGTGAAAGCAATCAAAAGAAGTCATACACAGATTACTTGTGAATTGAAAGTACTTACTGCACAGAAAACAGGATTTATGCCAGCTCTTCCCTTCACACTGCACTTCCTCAGCAAAGTAGACGGTTTTCTGGCAGCAGCCACACTTGTTTCCTCCTCCAAAAGGCATTCTGCAAACATAGAACACTGGCTTGTGAACATTCCTCACTCATTGTATATCTGACGTTCAGATTTGTCATTCAGCAGACAGAGAACATCTGCAACACTCTGGGTTTGATACAGTGATAACTATAAAAGGAAAAGTGTCGGTTTGCTTTGATATATTGCATTCTTTTCCATCCCTTTTGCTTGAGCCTGCCAGCAGCAGTGGATATCTCAAGAGCTATTCAGGAGAATATTGTAAAATGCAAAGAAGCTGTCAGCATGAGACAGATAGGACAGACACAACCTGAATAGGCTGTCAGACTACCTATATTCTAGGTTAGAGTTTCTTTTCAGTTATTTTATTGAGGATTACATAATAAAATATTAAAAAATATTCAGAGTGTGAATTGCCAAATAGACAATTACCCCTATATTTCTCTAAATAAACAAGACATTTTTAATTTTAGTTCATTTCTAATTGCCTGATAATTACCATGTAATTTCGAAACAAACTAACGTACGGCAATGGTACTATATGGATATGAAGAGCAAATCTTTTAACATCCATTCTAACTTCAGCAACAAAAACACCCCTAATTGCTTTAGGCTCAAATGTAAATAACATACATGACATATTAAACACTTTCAGGAGGCTGTAGCAAAACATGTAGAATACAAAGAAGTTAAATATAAAAGCCATAATAGTTGCTCAGGTCCAAACTTACCTGTCCTGAAGTAAAAGGCTGTCTGAGCTTCTTGCAAGAACTAATGGACAACAGAGTTGAGAAACATTTGGTTAGAAGAGGAGAAAATGAGGGAGCCTGTTGAGGACACCAGCCTAAAATAAGGGAGGAGTCAGGACTGAGGCACAGAGGGAGAGGTGGAGGGAGAAAAAAAGAGGAGGAAAATGGTGGGTGAGGTTTGAGGAGGATGGGTAGAAGAAGTTTCACTCCTTGTATGAGTCTTTTTAAATTGAAGTCATTGAAATTCCAGGCTGACAACCATAGAAAATGCTACAGCAGCAGATAGAACATGTATTTGGCATCATGGGTATAAAAAGCAGAAATTAATTACCATAAGCTGTTGTAATACAATCACAATCCAATGGATAAAAGAATAAAGGACACAGGGGAGTTTTACTTTAAACCGTTCAGCCAAAACAATTTACTGAGCAACTATAGCCTGCTCTGCTCCTTAGAGACATGTTGGGTCAATATTCTTCAAAGAAAATCAGCAAAGCCACAAGCTACTTTAAAAGTTGGAGGTCTCCACTGTTCTTCAGTCCTGTAATTGGTGAACTGATGAGATGGTAGTTACTACCCATTTTTCATTTGTTGGTGTCATGTTTAGTGGAGGACCCAAGTGCAGAGAGTCAATGGAGGTGAGTTTGGAAGTTTTAATAAGAAAAGCAAAAGTAAAATTGACTTACAATATGTCAGAAAAAAGCCATAGGGCCTGAGGTATGAGAACATACAGAGAACCATGAGGGAGACAACAACAGAATCCAGCAGAGTGACAGAAAATGAGGAGCTTAATACGAGGAAACTTGATTACTGGAGAAAGAACAGGTGGCTGATTGGAAACAGGGTGCAGCTGTGAGGAGAGACGGCATGAGAGGAGAAGGAAAGAAAGTAAACAAAACACATTTTCTAACAGTGATAAAGAATAAGCTAAATAATGGTTAACCAACAGATATAAATGTAAGAAAACATCTAAAATAAAGTGAGGGAGGAAGAAACAGAAAACTGTGGATCCTTCTGGGGTAAGGATCCACTTAACCCAGGATTCTGACAGCTGGATTCTGTGTTTCATAAACCACGTTCTTTCTCTCATCTCATCCCTGCGTCGTCAGAGCAAAGTTTATACATTGCCATGCAATTCTTCAGTCCTATTTTTGACATGTATCTTCAAAACTGCTACATCTTACAGAGTGAGCATGATGTTCACACACACCCTATGGTTTTCACATTATTTGTATTTTCAACAGTCAGAAACCACAATCAGCTTGGCATATGGATATGCCCTTTGAGAACTTTCATGATCTATGTGTCAACAGAAAAAACACAATTAGTCCCCATGCCATGACGTTTATTTAAACATTTAATGACTTCAGAGTAAACTTTATTAGACCACTTTGATTAAGATTGTGGTTTCATTTGGCCGAAAGACTCAAAGTTCAGAAAACTTTTTATGCTTCAGGATCAAATCAAACACAAGCTAGTTAATGCTATATAATCATGTGCACCTAAGGTTGGAAATTAAGAAACTCAATGTTAAGACAGAATATATAATATTCCATCTAAATAATATCCATGACTGCTCTTTCACACAAATGTAATGTGATGTTTCATACACTAGTCTGCAGGAAAATTTGTCCAGTAATTTATCCAGTGAGTTTAGTACAATTTAGCCAGGCTTACTGTGTGTTCTAAGGTGAACAGCAGCAGATGAGCACCATAGGAGAAAGGGCTTAAAATGAGTTTTCCTTCATTTCTTTTGACTATGTCTATCCCAAACATTCTGTACAAGTCAGAGTCCTGTCATCTGCAAAAACACTACAATGAGACTGCAGTTGTCTTGTGTTTCTGAGAGAGACAAAGAACTGAATACATAGAACTGGTGGACCGCTTTGTGTCATGGTGTGGAAGCAGTTATCTCATCGTGAATGTGAACACAACAAAGGCGATGCTTGTGGAGTTGTAAGAAGAAACACTATTTGGCTTTTTGTTGTTTTTCTTTTCTGTTCATGTTTTATGAGTGGTTAGTAGTTTCCACTTATTCTGCAGTCATTAGTTTGAGTAGATGCATCAGTATGGACAACCTGAGCATGAGAGTTTTTGATAGATGAGCTTTGTTGAATCCTTTTGATCATGGACTGTGATAGAATATCCTCTGTCCACAACAACAGTGTCTTTAAAAAAAACAAAAAACTTGGATATTCAGAGGATTCATAATTTAATTACACAAAGGAAAACATCAATGCTATAACTAATGAGTCTCTGCAAGTAAGATGAGTCAAAGAACATTTCTACCTTCTTTTAATAAATGATAATAAAATGTTAACTTAATCTAAAGAAAGATTATGGGAACAGGGTAAGCTAAATAAAGGTAATGAATCAGTCTTTACATGACACATTTATTCTTTTGTCTATAAAAACTGACTTCAAACAATAGCTAAAATATTTAGGATCAAAACCCTCAAAAGTAATGTCTGAAGTCCATTCCTGAAATAATATTCTTCTAATAATATTCTTGTTAATTCCATAAATTAAGGAATGTCGATATGAATGTGTTTTTCTTTTCTAGTGTAAGAAGTACAAAACCAATTCTGCCAAGTGAGCGATCAGAATTTACATGCAAATGCAGGAAATGAGGAAGAAAATGAACTACTTCAGTATGAAAAGCATTTCAGGCATTTTGCTGGTGATCTTCTGCACTGTGACATTCAACAACAGTATACAGAGGCTTTCACCATCATTCTCTTCTTATTGAAAGCATTGCACATGTGACCTTTCATCATTTCATTGCCCCCCTTTTGTTCCAAACAAAAGAGATTAGATTGATTATTTTTCTTGTTTTGCTTTGTCTCTCGGTAAAATCAAAGCGTATGATGAGCGATCCTCCAACAAAAATGACGATGAGGAGAGGTGAAGCCTAAGGAGGGATAGTTGGCAGAGAAGGATGCTGTTTGGTCTGTCTTCCTCCCTCTCTGAGCCCTCCAGGCTCTTCACCATCATAGGAAGAGACAATGATGAACTCAAGACGGCTATTTATAGCCTGCTATGGCCAACACTAGCCCTCTGTCTCTGTTCTGTGGACATCCGCCTTGCTTGGTTGTAGAGTATGTGTGCATGTGATTACCCTCATAACAAAGAATGACACAAGTGGGAGAGAGAGGTGGACTCAGAGAAATTGAGCTGAACCCTAGAAAAGGATAAGACTGGAGGCGAAACAAGAAAAGAGGCAGGAACGAATGTGGGCTTTGGTCCATCAGTCAATGAAGAATGCCGGATGATCAGTGGAGTTTTATGGAGTAACTTAGCTCTTTTTTTTTTTTTTTTTTGAAACAATTGTCCTAAATTTAAGCTGGAAGTTCTCTACGGATGAGTCTGCTTTTGGAAGCACTTTTTACTAAAACGTTGCCAAGTCACCAGGTGAGGAGGAGCTGGAAGAGGTGAGATTACTTCACATGTAGGGCACGTGAATGGGTTGTAGTGTGATCAACACATCCTTAATGTTCTGCTGCAGCTATTGTGCTTTCTTTGTTAAAAATTAAATTGACAAATTTTCCAAAATGGAGATGTATCAGATTCAGCAGAATGTTTTGGGGATTTTTTTAAGTTAGCAGCATTAAGTGGGAAATGTGGCTCTTTAAAGTCAAAATCAGTTTCCTCAAATGTATTCTTCACTTTTTCTGTTGGAATAGCACAGAATAGACAGGCATACTCATCTAACATATACCTTGCTTTACAAACTTAAATAGCAGTTCAGCTCATATTCTATTTCTGTCTCTTGGCCTTTTAAGACTTTCCTCAGAAAAGTCAGCTACCATATTCAAACTTCTATGGTAAAAGGTGTTACATGTTTAGTTCTAACAATCTGTAAAATATGACTTATTTAGTCATAGATGATATTTGGATTGTACATAATTATGGAACCAAGATGGTTGTTTTCATTGTATGGATGTTTGTGGAGAATGACCCTTTCTGTCTGTCTGCTTTAGATAGTTTAATGTTTACTGCTCTGTTCGACTCCTCCTCCTCTGCTTACCATAGAGTGGACCAAGAATGCAGTTGCATAAATTAGTCAGTAGAGGTCAGATGTGGCCTAAGATTAGATTTTATTGGTGCTGAGACACGCCCTATATTCTGATTCCTCCAGCTCTCTCTATTTTGGTGTGTGTCACTTGTGCTGTTGATGCAAAAGACGACAGGGGTTATTAACCAAAACAAAACACCCGAGCATCGAAGCATGAAAAACACAGTTAGTATGCAGAGAGAACGGTGAAGTATCAGAGATTTCTTATCACTTCACTTGTTCAGTTCGTACTTCCCTTCAGACCTGCTGATTACCTATCTGAGCCCCTTTAATTATGCAGTAATTTAGCTGTGGCCTGTGCATTAGATCTAATGATAAGGGAAAGAATTTGAATTCCAAGGTCAAATAGAAGCAATGTTAATATAATTTTCATGTTTCTGAATATCCTTTGCACTTCTTTTCTGTAATCCTCTCTTATATCCTCTCAGAAGTAAAGTGATTATTTTCAAATTGCGACAGACTCCACAGACTTTAGTCGTCCTGCAAAGAGATTTAGCCAAAAGCACAAATTTCTCGATTGAGTTTTAACTAAATCATGTCACACCAACAAACCTCCCGTTGGCTTATCTTCACACCACCGTGTGTGTCATTTTGTTGCTCCTGGCACACAATAAATTTGTTCCATCGCATGTCCTTGCTTTAAACTCTCTCCTAAGTTGAGTCATTTTGTGATATTTACCCACAGTACTCACATAGGGGGATTCTCTTAGTCACAGGATGTAATCCTTACTTTGAAGATCTAACGAAAAAGAGTGTGAATTCAACACATCACAGTTCCTGTCAGTCTTTTATTCCTGAACTGACACATCTGAATCTGTTCCCATTTGGCCCAGATTCTCACTGAGGTTCGCGGTGAGGCAGCCTGTACCCTGTAGGCAGCCGGCTACAAACATGCAGTGACAATTCAAATTAGTCCAGTTCACTGGCTCTGGCAGTGACTCAGGATGGAAAAGATGCATACGCAGCCCGCAATGCTTCAGTGACAGTTTTAAAGAGGCAGGGATTTAAAGAAAGGGAAAAAAAGGAAAAAAAAGCACAAGGCAGTTTGAGTATTCCATCAGGTATACAGCCCAATTTTAGCTCAGCACTTTTCTTCTAAAGGAAGTAGACTGGAACGATGCCAGGTCCATTTAAAAGGCAGAGCGCGCGCCTTGTGGCTAAAGTGGTCTGATGCACATGCAGCAACTGCAGCATGGGATCTGTCTAGAGTATTGTTATGCAAGCAGGAGGAGAGCAGCCCCACTTTGATCTAGACATCGGACCGAAGCTGAGATGCCCTGGTGTTGGAAGCTGCTGTTTGGTGTGTCACCATCAGAGAGACGATTTTTTTCAGAAGGACAGAGAGGTGGAGACTTAACTGGACTGCTCATTACTCAAATAATTTGACCTGCATTCACACTTGACTCCATCACACCAAGTTTTGTCAGCGTCATTGCAGGTGAGTGTGAATGTCCAAGTGAATTCTGAGAAGAAATATCAGTTTGTTAGTTAATTATTAGATCTGGCTATTGTAAATGCATTGCAGGTTAATATGAATTTTAGTTGAGTGGATTCCTGTGATGAAAAACAGCTAAAGGAATTTGAAGCTTGTTTCACACATGCACACCTCTTTTGAAACTGATGACAAGGAAACATGTTGGCTTTAATGTGTGAATTACCCCATTAGGGTTGTTCCCTGACACTTTCTTACAAAGGTGTCAAAAGACAGAACCATGCATCACTTCTAACAATTCAAATGTCTAAGCTACTGCAAGCATCAAAGGACAGATGTGGTCAAGCAGGAGGCTTAAAATTAACACATGACCAATTTTTTAGAATAAGACAGATTGCATAATTACACAAATTGCCTTGTTCAACCTTTTTTCTTGTCCACAGTAGTGAGCTGCAAAATGTTATTGTCTTAGCTTGCTCAACATCATTTTTTGAACAAACTGCACTGAAAAAAATAAAGTCAAACTGTTATGTAGTTTTAGAAAACTATCACGGAAATAATTAACAAACATAGTTAATGCTAAGAAATGAAATCACTGACCACTGAACAAATTTTACCTCATATAAAAGTGAAATTTTTAGCTGCTTTCGTCATGGTGACAGTAGAAGGGAAAAACTCCTGGAAGTAACCTCAGGCAGGACCAGTGATTCAACCTGCTGGGGACAAGACATGGACAAGATGTAAAGCTGATTCTTTGTTCTATGTCGATCATCTATAGTCCTTCCTGGGTTCTGGTATCATGTGTTCAGTAATTGCTGGAAAGGCTTACTGACTCACACTATATGCTGATTTAAGGGTCTAATGCACTAGTTCTGTTTTCTTTGTCTTAGAAAGATTTGGCTATTGTTTAAGCATTTTAATGAAAATTTTTACTTTATAGTGTTTTTTTTAGCACTTCACAGCTACTTATTATCATTATGTCTATCCAAGAAACTATTTCTATTGAAAATGCTCCAGAAGTCAACTCTAAACAGCTGAGATGTCAACAGAAAAGAAAATTAGCAAAAGGATAATAAAACTTGCATATTTCCAAGCTTATTTAGATCACCAAAGTTTAAATTATGCTGGACAAATATTTGTAACAATTTTATCAACCTCTGAGTGGGGTACAGATGGGGTAAAAAAAATTAAATTAATTTGACAAAGCGTCATGTAAAAGAAAAAACAATTACCAGTTTTGTCACATAGATACTACATATAAAAGTATGTGGAGATGTTGGAGCTAACAAGAGACCGTTTTGGCTTTTGTTTTCAATAATTCTGAGTAATTTTCTGTCTGATCATTGCGCAGGTTGACACAACTCCCTAGACGATATGCTAACATTTAGATGAACCATTTGCCACATTCACCATCTTAATTTTTGAATAGGTTATGTTGCTAAGGCTGATATGAATGTTATTTGCTTGACAGTCTTTTTTTTAACATGTATGCTATCAATATGTGCACATTTGTTAAAAAAAGAAGAAAAAAAACAATTGCTGACATTTTAAAGGTTAAGTAAACAGAATCTTTATCAAGCACTCCCATGTCAATCTGATCTTTATAATTTCTTTCAATGCACCAAAAACATATTGAAGAACTAGAAATGGCTAAAGCAGCTGCTAATGCACATAATATGAACCAAGTAATTCAATTCAATGCTGGCATTCCATCCACAACCAAGAGGAAATACCACTAATGTTGGGTGATGTCAGTGCCAATAAAATAGATCCATCAAGTGTGCAACTTGCTCCATTTTGGAACTTAACTTTCAATTGCCATTCTGAATTATAGGTATGAGAACACATAAATAGTTCTCTGTGGTCTATCAGCATGTACAGTGAAAGAGTTGGTGGTTAAAGCAAAATGTGCTGCTTGAGGCACAATTTTGTCTATTCTGTTCCAGTCAAATTTAGACCCGCAGGATTTGAAGACACTTTACAGACACTTTGCATCCTCTTACATCATTCACTCACAGACAGCAATATAGAGAAAATCCACGTCTGATTTCAAATTTCTTCTAAAGGTAATTTTCATAATCATAAAATGACTACTATGCAGAGATGTTACGAAGCTGCTTTTTAAATGCCGTAGGTTCTCATACTCAAAGGGTAAATTTTGCTTCTTGTAAATGCCACGTCTGTTTGTGTCCTGAATCCAACTGTGTGTATGTGGCTTGACTTGTTTGGAAAATCTAATCCACAGACACGCTCCACTGGTGGACATGTTCCCCCTTGATGAACCAAAAATGACATGCATTCCGACCACAGAAAGGCTGATACATATTTTATATGAAACTATTACATAACAAAAAAGATGAAGTTTAGGATGACAGACAACAGAAGTAGAAGGGAGTGTGGTAAAAATCCATGTCCTTATTGTAAAGGACATGGATTCATCTTCAAATCTAAAGGTTGCTAGAGGCAAATCCGTCATATAAGGCCTGCTGTGGCTAAATGTCAGGGGTAAACCTTTCTGCTTCACTGTTTTTGAAAGTAATACCTTATTGAAAATACAAAATTACTATTATTGGAGGTTAAGCACTCGAAAATATTAGTCCATATTGACATAATGGCATTATAGTTTTGCTGAAGATTTGACAGCTGTAGATCCATGACCCACATCTCCCATTCCACAGCATTCCACAACTACTGAATGAGGTCTGATGTTTTACCTTCAGAGCTTTGTGACACTGAGGTCATCAAGGGATGGATATGTGTTGTAGCCATTTATGTAGAATTTTTGTAAAATCGTAAGTTCTATCAATTTAGTTTTTCTTTTTAATTTTTATATGTAGAGTACTTTGGTAACTTTCAGACCAAACATTAGGTGTGATTTTTGGATAGCAGGCCATG
Source organism: Brachyrhaphis terrabensis (assembly GCA_903067065.1). Taxonomy (NCBI): domain Eukaryota; kingdom Metazoa; phylum Chordata; class Actinopteri; order Cyprinodontiformes; family Poeciliidae; genus Brachyrhaphis; species Brachyrhaphis terrabensis. The sequence goes on from CAEGAG010129720.1 coordinate 201,837, forward strand.
GCAGTTTAAAAATCCTCATTTGGTACTGTGAGAACACATAAATAGGTGACAAGACACCTGTGTGACACTTGTCACACAGGTCCCCTAATTCTTAACAAGACAGCATGATTCTGTGTCTTTATGTTGTTTATGCCAAATTCTGGCCATCTAAGTGTTGCAGCTGAAGACTCTTCCAAACAGCAACTACTTTCCTTGTTATTGGGCCCAGGCATTTTGTAGCCTTCATTTTCTATTTGTAGCTGGCAGGAGTTGCAGTCAGAGTAAACATCTGGAGCTGTAAACCATCTGCTTCAATATGGGCAACAGTTGGGATGCATTTAGAGATGGCATTCCAGATAACTTAGTTATGGCAAATCGCTATTTGAGCTACTGTTGCCTTTGTATTATTTTGGTCCTGTCTGTCCTATCTCCTCCTAACCTTGACATCAAGACATTTTCATCCGCCTAACTGTCACTCCCTAGACACTTTTTCTGTAAACCCAAGAAATGATTGTGTGTGAAAATCACATTAGATCAGTTGTTTCTAAAGTACTCACACCAGCCTGTCTGTTACCCACAACCATTCTTTTTTCACTTGAAGGGATACTTTTGAACACCAGTAAATTGGCTGCCATACTTCCGGATGCCATTTGGTTGGTTTGTTCCGTATTGAAGTCAACAAGAAACTGAACAGGCACATCTAATATTGTGATTATTGAGTCTTTCACAAATAATCCTTTGTTATATAGTTGTGTTTCTGATGTTAGAGTTTATGTTTTCCTGATGCTAATTCAGAGATTTACCAGAAGGGAGTGAAAGACCTGGTACAGAATGTACTAGGCAAGGAAACAACTGATTCATTGCAGATGTGGTAATTAGAAAACTAGAATCTGGTGCGAGTCAACAGCAACAATCAAGACTTGTATAAAATGGAACAAAAATGGTAAGTAGAAAGACAATCAGAGGAAAACAATAAAACAAAACTAAACTGGTCTTCATTAAATGTAATAAAAGTGCCAAACTGACAATGTCTGACAAAAATGTGAACATGTTGGTGCATATCAAGGCACATGTTGCAATTTCAGTGCCTCACTAGACTGCTGACATTTTAATGGAGTGGTGAAACAAAGCTAAACCAGACATTGATCAAAACTCATAAAAGATATTGATCTTTTGAAAACATAAATCAGACAAAGGATGACAAGACAAGCCCCATGCAGATTTAGCTCAACATCTGAAAGTAAAGTTTGTCTATCTTGTAACAGAGCAACACCTTTTCATCTATGCAACACTGTTGTTAGTTCTGGAGAATAGATGTAGGCAAACAACTTGTACGATAGATTAAAAAAAATCAGAATATATCTTTCTGCAATGATGTTACATTGCATTTTTGTTATGACATAATAAATAAGCAAATTAACACCTTACCATTACAATTAGGTTTTAGCATTAACACTTAATCGCAATGGGTGAATTAAACTTTAAAATGTTCCTCTTTCCTACAGTGACACATTTTATTGTGGAATACCTAAATGTTAGAATTTCACAAGTTGTTTTAAGCTCCAGCATTCCTTTTAGAGCACAAGTTGTTGTAAAGGTTATTTTGATCAAGGTCAGTAAGTCCATCTTATACTGACGCTAAAAACTTTGTTGTGCTCTCATAAATTATTTAACCTAGCCTGAAAACAAAAGAAAAGATGGACCCTTAAAGATAAGAAGGCAATTTCAAGTGGTTCATGAAGTTGGATCTAAAATCCCTAAAGCAAACTACAGCCTGCTGCTGCGGTTATGCTGCTCTTATGCAACTGACACAGTTTTCTGAGGTGAAATCAAGCCTGTCCAGAAATAACCAGCATTTACATATTCCAGCAGAGTGATGTCTAAAAGTTGGGACAGTTTCTCCTGCTAGGTCTTTGGAATTGAGTATTTTAAAACCAGAGACATAAAGTGCATTGCATCAGGTCTGTGCAACTGGAGTTGCACAGACCTCATTTCTGCAACACCTAAAACAGAATAAGTGATTCCATTCATGCATAAGCAACATCACCTTTATCCAAGAAGTCTAACAGCAAAGACTGAAGTGGTGCACCAATTGAATTTGTATGTAAATATTTCTACATGGCCCCTAGGGATACAAAATATGCCAATATAAACAAGTAGGGGGTTCAGAACTCAGTTACCTTCAGCCAGAAATGTTTGGACCTGTTGAGTTGAGCAATACTTTATTTGTCAAATAAAGACAAATACAAATGACTTCAAAGGGCATTTTTCTATGATAAAGTTATAAGAGCAATTAATGTGTCCCTATTTACACAAATTATTGGCTGCATATATAAAACGGTAACACTTTATAAGACTGTCATGACACCGTCATAAACATGTAATAACACCTGTCATGAACATGAGTAAGTCTTTATGAATATTTATGACTGTTGTCATAAAGTGTCATTTAGTAAATCATGACACTTTTAATACAAAGTTGACATTATTCAAAATGTCTTCGTTATGATAACTTGTCATTAACCAAGAAATCATGATCTGACAAACTTTAAAAATTATAAAACTTCATGTTATTAAAGCTAAAGTTTAATCAGTAATACTTTTATAACAAATTTATGTCAGACCATGATTTCTTGGTTAATGTCAAGTTCTCATAACAAAGACATTTTGAATAATGTCAACTTTGTATTAAAAGTGACATGATTTACCGAATGACCCTTTATGACAACAGTCATAAATATTCATGACAGGTGTTATGTCATGTTTATGACGGTGTCATGACAGTCTTATTCACAACCCGTCAAATAAAGTGTTACCTAGAAAACTAATGAACACGTTGGTGATAAATATCAGATTTACTGTGAATTTTGCTCCATTTAGAAAAAAGCTTATTTTAGCTTAGTTTCCCCTAAAGAGTTTGCAAAGTGCTAACATGATTCACAATTTTGAGAATTTTATGGCATTGCTTAATGGTATTAATCAATCAGTTAAAGTGATTTATAGTAAATCCCTTTAATCAGCCATTAGAATAATCCACTCTAATCTTGGACTCCAGAAAAATACCAACATAAAAAACCTGCAGTGTTAATTATTCATGTTGTTATTTTAATCTTTAACTATAAATGAGACATTGTTTAATAGTGCACATCTCTTCAGTTGTAAACAGACACACACTGCGGATAAGTGCCTTAGCAGAGTGCTGTAATTTTGTTAACATGTATGATGGACTAATAGAGAGGGAGAAGGACTATTATTGACATCAGAGCCACAATGTGACTGGGAAAATCTGACTAAAATCTATACTTGTCAGGCTACAAACAAGCTGCAAAACACTGAGGACAAGGTAGAAATGTAGAAGGCTTATTTTTACCACTGAAATGTAACAGCTTTAATAAGTACAAATAAACATGCATGTTTCAAAGCAAAGCAGAGAACAAATTAAGAGATGTCACCCAGTTGCAATTTTTTATTTTTATTTTTTATTTTTTTGCAAAATAAGAAGAGCCATGTCTTCCTTCATTGTCCCTATGTCCTCCTAAATATGTGTGCTGTTAATCAGTCTGGTGTCCCATCAGTCCATGGCTTTCCCTACAGAATTTCTCTATGACAAAGCTGGGGCATAAGGTAATTGGGAAAAGGAAGAATCTGGGACTTAGTGCTATATATATATATATATATATATATATA